>VZTO01008551.1:223732-314983 GCA_013400615.1 Syrrhaptes paradoxus
AAAAAAAAAAAAAAGCAGCTCTCCATCCCCCGGTTGTTCTGTCCAGAATTTGGCGCTGAACCGATTTTCCTTTCCCCTCCCGCGCTGCCGGAGCGGAGCGATGCTGCTCTCGCCCCCCCCTTTCTTTTTTTTTTTTTTTCTGAAGCTACTTTTATTGTCGGGGAGAGGGGAGACGGGCAGAAAGTTCCCCCATTTATTTTTCGAAAGGGGCTGGAAAAAGACTGTAAAAATAAACGCGGATGGCCTCGACGGGGACGCGGGGGGGGGACAGGAACACCCCGGCGGGCTCCTAGCCCCGTGCTTTGGTCTCCCCCCAAACCCCGCGGTATGGGGCGGAGGGGGGCTCGGGAGGTCCCGCATCCTGTCCTTCTTCCCCCCCGCCCCTGCATCCTTTTCATCCCGTTTTTCCCCCCTTTTGCGCATCCCGGCTTCACCCGTGCGGTTGGCAACGTATCTTCGGCGGCCGTCGGGGGCTGCTGGGAATTAAAAAGTATTAATGTCCCCAGGAAAACGTGTGTGTGTGTATGGGGGGTGTCTGTTAAAATTAAACCAGGGGTCATGGCAAGGAGAGATTTGCTCCTAAAGTAACGGCGGGGCTGCCGGGGACAGGCTTCGGCGAGGACATCGAGGCTTGGCGGTGGTCACTTGCTCGTCATTATTATGACTTTTTTAAAAAAAATTAGTATTATTAGTTGGTGATGCCGGGTTCGGAGGGTTCCCTCTCCCACCCAGCCGCTGTTCGAAGGAGACGGCCCCGGGCAGGGTCGCTGCCTGCCGGCTGCCAGCCCACGGGCAGCCGCGGACACGCGGGGATCGGCGGGACCCACGGGGAATTCCAGCCTTTGCCGCAGCCGCTCCTTTAGCTCGTAAAAAAAAAAATCTTAATTGTTAATAAGAATTTTTGAGCTCACTTCTGCGCGGGAGGGAGCGGGCAGCCAGGACCCCCCTCCCCCCCCCCCGCTTCCTCGGGCTTTAAAAAAAAAAAGAAATTCAAATATTTTCACTTGTTTTTGTTTTGCTTTTGGTGAACAGCAACCCGGAGCCGGCTCGGGCGAGTGGCAGCCCGGCTGTACACCCCCGGGGGGGATATGGGGGGGGTGTATTTTAGGGAAGAGCAGCTGCTCCTCACCCCCGTGTCCCCCCCACCTCCCCAGACATCCCTCCCCCTCCAAGCCCGCATCTTGCCCCAGGCGCAGGAAAGTTATTTGCTCCTCGGGCTGGGGTCCCCCTACTACCCCCCACTAGCCCCGGGAGTGGGGCTTTGGGGCTGGAGGGGGGAGCCCCGGGCCGGGGCCCGGAGGAGAAGGAGATAAACAAGCGAGGGGGTTGATAGCTGTCATCATCACCATCATCATGGCTTTCATTTGGCTGCCTAATGAGTCAGATCACAGGCAGAGAGAAAAATTGTCAATCGCCCGGGCTCTAATGAATTTTTTTGCAAATTGTAATCAAGCCAGGCCGTCTCAGCTCGCTGATTAACGAGACCCAGGAGGCCCGGCCAGCACCTCTGCTTTTTATTCCATCCCGTCCTCCCTGCACTAAATTAACAGCAACTTGTCTGAGCTTCAAATTAACTCCCAATGATTAATTCTGATGGGGGGGCCTGAAGAATAGCTCGTCCTAATAGGCACTGGCCTCTGATGCTGTTTGAAATTAATACACTTCCCCTTTGGCTGCCGGCTTTAATCCAAGGCTGGGTTTTGACATCACTATATTTGTTGTTACAATAAATTCCTCTTACATCTGCAGATCAAATAATTGTGCTGTGCGGGGAGCGCAGCAGAAATGCCGGCCTGCTTCGCAGCAGCCCAAAATCAGAGGGGAAGGAAGGCTGCCTACTCCTCTCCGCCTCACCTCCAGCCTGCCTTAGGAAAAACCCCTTAAAATATATATATATATAAACATATATATTTTTTTAAGCCCCAGCTGGAGCTGTTCAGCAGCAGCGCGGGGATGCAGTGGCTGGAGGCCATCCCCTCTCTGGCAGGGTGAACAGCCTGTTGCCTCGCTCTTAAATAAGACATCACAGCTTTTAAATCCCCCCCCTCCCCCTTACCCCCTCACCGCAGCCACCCGGCAAACTCACCGCATGCCAGAGAACAGACACAGTCAGCGCATGCCAGGGCAGGGAGCAGTGGGGGGGCTCCAGGCTGTGTCCCCTACTTCCTCGGAGGAGGCAGCTCTGCCTTCTTCTGCCTTCCACCTTGTTTCTGTTGGTATTGACTTAATTGGTTTAATTATTTCAGCTGGGACTGGCCAGGCTGGGCTTTGTGCCTTTTCCCTGCCCCCAGGGATGTGGCTGGCTACTGACAATGACCCCTTTGTGTCTCGGCAGGGGGTGCCGGACCCCCCCCCCCCACACACACACATTGGGGTTATCCCCTGTGACAGTGGGGGCCTCCACATGAGCATCCCCTAGACCGAGGCCGACCCCAATGTACGGAGAGATGGGCGAGGGGCTCCATACCCCTCGTGGGAATGCCCCCCCCCAAAGGACTGAACATCTCCCTCATCCCCCAAAGGGTGCAAGTTACCCCCTGCAAGACACCCACCCCTCCGGGCTGGCTGTCCCCCAGAATCGGGCCCTGTCCCCCATGTGCTTCCACAGGGCTGTATCCATCTTCGTTGTTGAGGGGGAGAACGATGAGGCTGGTGAGTGGCCGCTGACGCAAATTCCCGCCGTCATAAAGCACTCGGCACCCTGACACACAAAAGCAACACCATATGCACGGAGACAACCTGTATGAATTATAAATTGCACCATAAAAAAATTGATTGCCTATCCCCAACCTTTCAGAAAGGAAATCCCCCACTCCCCAACTGAAGCAGAAACCCACACCACACCCCAACCCATGGCAGGAAGGGATGCTGTGCCGAGCTGCCCGCATCTCTCCTGGGTGCCGGGTCCCTTCCCGTCCCCCTCCCCACCACCGTGGGATGCTCGCCCGCCCCTCGCTTGCTCTTTTCTCCCTCCTGCTACGCCTGGCCCATAGAGAGCCTTAATCTATTTATTTCAAGCCACTTCATCCTCTCTCCCGCTTTTGTCCCGGCCATAGCCTCTGGCTTTGTGGCAGGACCGCGGAGGTTTTAAAAGCCCCTTCCCCTATAGTTGGAGGTCTCCGTGGCTGCCTGAATGACAATGGCTCAAACAGGATTACACTGACCTGATCCTATTAGACTCACCAATCGATCTGTGCCCTCCCTCCCTCCTCTGCCTCAGCAAAACTTCCTCGCCCAACTTTCCTCGGCCTGAGAAGAAGCGAAGTGAAAGGCCGCTGTTCCCAGCCAGCCTGATGGAGAAAGGAGGGATGGAGGCTATTTGGGTCTGGGGCTTTGTTTTTTTTTAATTTTTTTTTTTTTTTTGAGCCACGCGGATTTTAAACCTCTGCTTTAGCTCCCAGCATCTCAACCCCAAAGAAAAACACAGCGTTCACTTGGTCTCGCAGGTGCTCTGGCTCCCAGCCCTGGCGGGAGATGAAGCCATGGAGATAAATCATATCGAAAGGAGCATTTGAGCTGTGAGGGAAGCGATTCGCCCTCCCTTAGGGAAGGGCAATCCTGCTGCAGGGGCGGGCAGGCTCCTGGTCCTCCTACAAACAACTGAGCGCAGAGAAAACCCCGGGGACCGAACAGCCCTGGCCCCTCGCAGCGATGCCGATTGTGCCAGGTGCCCTGCGGTACCCACCCCACACCAGTATCTCCCCGCCAATGCCCCATTTCCTTCTGCCAGCATGGTCAGGGCTGACCCCGCAGCCAGTCCTTCCTCCTTTCTCCTGATCAAAAGAGTGGAGGAAGAGGAGCGTGGACCCGGCTTAAAGACGTTTTCCTCATCAGCGGGTACCGAGCCCTCGAGTCTGCGGCGTTATCCGCTAACAGGGGATGCTCTGTGTCTCCTCGGTGCTAGGGCACAGCACCATCTGCGGAGGAATGGGCGCCTGGAATTAATTCCCCGCTGTCCCCTGGGAAAATAATTACGAGGCAGGGGAATAATCTGAAAACGGCAGTAAAACATGGGGTGTTTATGCTGGCCTGCCAGGATGACGGAATTGGTGGCAAGGGGCCTGAATTAGTAGTAAAGGGCCTATCACCGACTCCAGGGGAGCAGTTTTAATGCTCCAATCCTATTAACTAACAGAGGGGAAGACAAACCGGGGGACTCCCATTTATAATTTTCTAGGAGCATGTTACCGACAGCGAGGAGCTGGAGCTCGCAGGGCGAGTACCTGTTGCCAAGTGCCTGGAGCTCTTCCCTCCTCACACCCCCAAGCTGCTCTGACTGGTACCGATACCCCAGAACTGGTTATGCCATGGGCACGGTTATGCCAAATTTCAAGGCCCCGCACCAAAGCTGGAAAGCACCAAAGAGTTTTTAAGTAGCAATAACTGTGGGGTTTTTGGTTTTTTTTCCCCTCCACTGCTTGAAAAAGAAAGAAAGCACTTATTTTTCTTAGTGTTTTTCACCCAAAATGTCAAGAGGATTTGGGCTGAAATTCTCTCTTCCTCCCGTCAAAACAGACCCCCAAAATTGAAATGCTGTTCAGCCCCAATGGCAGAAACCAGTGCAGAGTTACCCAGCCCAACTGGCACCAGTTACAGCAGCTTTCTGGTGTCACCCCTCCCCCCAAACCAGCAAAGATGATAGCAAAGACCTTCTGCAAACCATCGCCACTTGTAGATACGCCACGGAGCACCGAACATTTACAAATAGCCTGTTCATTGCTAAGAAGCCACTTGGGATTTTACGAATGTCGTTACAGCCGTGGTCTAATCGTATCTATCACAAACATTGCCTTTCCGAATTAGGACAATGGTCATTTTTTAGACACACATCTGTATTTTTCTTTAAACAGATGCTCAGCTCCTAAACTCACAACTGCTATTTCTCCCCCTCCCCAATTATTTCCATATTTCCCCATTTCCAAAGCGGCAATAAGTTCCTGCGAAAGAAGGGTAATAGGAAGTCTCTCTCTAAGAGAAATTGTTAATTTGGGATTTATAAAGGACTTTCCTTAATGAATAATAGTTGAGATCGATCTGTCTTCCTGCCTCATTCTGCAAAGTAACATTTGTAAAGTGAGGTGATCCCAATTACTCCCTCTAATAACCCTCTCCAGTGTGAGATGGCAGAGCCGCAGCCATGAAACCTGCCCACCTCTGCTTTTCCAGTGCCACCAGCATCGCCGGCACTGGGGCTTTCTGGCCTCGTCCAGGTCACCATCTCCCTTCTCCCTGCCCAGCCTGGCCCACCTCCATCATCCGAAAACCCCAGGGTGGGCTGCCCTGCAGCCCCCAAGAAGGATGCTCTGTTGGGATCCTCCCCAGTCCCACCAGCTGTCGTCACTGGCTGCATCTGGGAGGTCCCACACTGGGATTGTCACCCCTTGTCACCAGGGTGCCAGGGTCTGAAGGGGGTCTGCAGCCCCCCGAAACACCCAATGCTGACACCCACCCACCTCCTGCCTTAGCGGAGAGAGGAGATTGGGAAATTACTCGATTGTTGTCCCTAAATGCTGTCACAGGGAGAAAACACCGGGACTAAAGGGCTCTCGAATCAACAGGAGGACGGCAGCGTGAGAATTGATGCTGGCAGCTCAAGCCAGGCAGACTCAAATTAGAAGCAAGGCTTATTTTTTCCCCTCTCTTTTTTTTTCCTTTTTTTTTTTTCCTTAAAATATGGAGGACCATTAAAGAGCAGAGCCAACTCAGAAGGTGTGGGGGGATCTCTCCAGCCCTTGGGGTCTTCAGCTCAGGTCTGGATGCCTTTGGGGTAGAGATGCTTTAGCCAAGTGTGGATTTTTCCCACAGCAAGTGCCTTTTCCAGCTGTTTTGCCGTGTCTCCCCTCTCATCCTCCCTCCCTTCCCTTTTGGCCTCTCTACAGCAAGGCACGAAGGTGTGGAAATCCCATTCCCTTCCTTCCTTTGCTTGGTGCCCACCCACATTTGTGTCCCCAGCACTCCCCTTTCTCCTTGCTCAAGAGACATCCTGTGTCAATCCAGAGATGCTCCAGCAAACCCAGGGAACACTAAAGCCCCTTTCCCGGTAATTACAGGGGAAAGGAAAAATACCCTTTTTTTTTTTTTTTTTTAGCAAAATAAAATCCTCTTTTACATCATTGCGCAGCTGGAGGGAACTAAGAAGCGTAAGTTGTAAGGAACTTGCTCTAGGTCACATTCAAAAGAGATGACCCACAGATGACACCGCCTTTAGACGCCCTGTCCCTGCCACAAGGTCTATTTTGGGTGTTTGTGATGCTGCCAGTGTGCAAAGAACACAACGTGCCCCTCTTCTATCCTCACCTGTGAGCATCATCCATCCTCCTGGAGAGGCAGAGCTGGGCACGATGCCCAGACCCTCCCTTACCCTGCGTGGAGGGGATGCTGTGGGTACCACCCTGCCTGCATCCCAGCTCCGGCGCTCACCCAGTGCATTTTCCCAGCTCTGAGTGCTGAAAAGGCTGAAATCCTGATGTATTTGTTCACCTGGCACAAACCTCAGCGCTGCCAGTATGAACTGGCCAGGCCGATTAGTGGCAGCCATCAGCCAATAAATAAATTGGAACCATCTCCAGAGCTGATTAGCTTGCTAATTAAGCTCAGTTACCGGGAAATCTGCAGTCAATCAGCCTGGCCATTACCAGTTGGATCTGCAGAGCAGGAGCTGGAGATGCTGCATCTCTGTTGCAGGGGATGAGGAGGAGGAGGGAAGGGTGCTGGGGGTGGGAAGGAAGGTGGTACTGAAATCGCTGTCCTCAGCAGATATTGGAGATGCCCACCCATCTTGGATGAGTCTCAGCAGCCTTTGGTGTCCCCACCTTCACCTGGGCTCCTGCCTCGATGCTGCCAGGGGGGATTGCCCCATTCTGCTCCCTTCGCCAAGCTGCTTGGCAGCTCAACCTCTTTCCAGTCCACAAACTCCAAGAAACTGCAGAATGCCTTCGAAGACAGCCCATTCAGAAGGGTAAACACAGGGCTGGGGTGTGGGATTTCACAACATGCACCCCTTGGTTGCTGTCAGCATTGCAGAAGGTGGTTTGGCATTAGGGGACCCCCATCTCAGCAGATGCCAACAGGCATTGGGCCTTTGCTCGTCTCTCTACCGCGTCCTTCCTCTGGCTCTGGCAGCTCGAGGCCGGTTGGGATCCCAGCCCTTGCTCCGTTAGATCAAAATCCCTGGCCTCTGATTTCCCCTAATCACAGAATCACTGCCATGGGCAGGGACACCTCCCACTAGCCCAGGTTGCCCAAAGCTTCATCCAGCCTGGCCTTGAACCCCTCCAGGCATGGGGCATCCACAGCTTCTCTGGGCAACCTGGGCCACTGGCTCACCACCCTCACAGTGAAAAATTTCTTCCTAATATCTAGTCTAAATCTCCCCTCTTTCAGCTTATACCCGTTACCCCTTGTCCTCTCACTACACTCCCTGATAAGGAGTGTTTCCCCATCCTCCAACCCAACGTGAATTGTTTGCTCCAGTGCCAAAATTACACTAAATTATTATTTTCTACCGCAAAAGGCGAGCAGGAGGTTCTCTTCAACTGAGCAGCAAGCACCGATGCCAAGCCATTTCTTAAAAGGCTTGAGCAAACCCTGGGCACATTGGGTTCCCCAGCAGCCCACCATTAATCCCCCGAGTGATGGGACAGCCCTGCAGCTGGCTTTGCAGCTCTGCATCCCTCCATCGCTCTCACCCCATGGCCCAACATCACCTTTTCTCTTCCCACTGCTTTCACTCTTCTCGTCCTCTCTTTAGCAAATGCAAAGAGTCTCCCTGGCTTAAAACCAAACAGATCTGGGAGCTGGGGAGCAGTGATCGGCAGGGGCAGAATGCAAATAAATAAGCGCTAATTGCTGGCAGCGGTGCTGCGCGTCGAGCAGGGTTGTTGTGGCCGCATTTATTGGCCAATTAAGGGCTTTACTGGACGTTAGGCGAGATAAATGACTGCCTGGTGGGTTTCCCAGTCCTGCCGCCAGTTCGTGGTTTCCCTGCTGCATGTTTAGCGGTTTCACCAGGAGCAATCGTGCTTCCCTTGTGTGCTCTCCCAGTAACTCATGCAGCCTGCGCTCTCTCTTGGTCAGACTCCAGCATCTTAAAGGTCTTTTCCAACCTAAACGATTCTTCCCAAGTCATGTTCTGGGCATTGCTGGTGGGAACGGCAATGCTACGGGAATACCTCACAGAGGAAAAATCACATTGCCTGCTTCTCCCTGCGAGCATCACCTGCCTCGGATCCACCACAGAAACAGAGGAAAAAGGGCAAAAGGCTGGGCTCGAAGCCACTGACTCCACACCAGGGGTCCCACTGCCACCCCTGGTCCCCAGGGCAGTGCACAGAGAGGGAGGATGACAGTGGTGGCTCTTCATCGTGGTTCAGCTGGGGAACTCCTCAACATGTGATGCTGTGGATACTCAACACTTTCAAGAGGTTCAGGAGATCAGCCAAATTGATGGCGGAGAAATCCACTGAGGATTACAAAACCCATTGAAAACAGGTGCCTCAGAAGTCCCTGGATCTGGAACGGTTACAACGCAGAAGCCCTCTGTGATCTGATTTTACACTCTCCTCCAGCGCTGGCTTTTGGCCACAGGTGGGGAAAAAGCATTGGTGCGGGTGCACCTTTGACTTGGCTCTTTAAGGCTGCTCGTACCTGACATTTATGAAGCGTTAAATGTTTTCTTTCTATGCAAAAAGCTGTGTTGGGGTGAGCTTGGCTCTCCTCTGGAACATAAAGCTGTTCAGCAGGAGGGTCAGCCCCATCCTACCATCACATCACGGCATGTGGTCGCCGTGTGTGCCGTCCTCGGTTGTCTCATCCCATCGCTCCCACCATACCAGTTTGGCTTTGTGTCAAAGAACCAATACGATTCCTAAAAAAAAAGCACTACTATAACTTTGTAGCCCAGAGGGAATCCAGAACAAGTTCTCCCCTGTTCAAAGTTCACATTTCAAATCCAGAAGGGGAGAACACAAAGCACCCACCTCCTGCTTCAGTGCTGGCTGGATGCGTGATGGGCTGAACCAGGGTGGGAAAATCTCGCAAGAATGAAGGCATACCATTGCTGCATGACAAAACAGTGATGTAGACCCCCCGAAAAAATTAAAAAAAACCCAACCCACAAGCAGTCCTGCCATTTTTCATCCCCCACAGTGCTGCTACAGAATCCCTGGAGCACTTGTAGAACTGAAGAGCAGCAAAGGAAAAGCTCCCCCAAGCTCCAAACCAATCCCCATCAGACAGGAGAGAACCGACAGGTCCCTGCAGGTGGGGGACCTGATGGGACAGGACCTGGAGAATGAACAAAATTAGGCCAAGTCACAAGCATACATAAAAGATAAAACCAAAAAACCCCCATCCCATACTGTGGGCACACCTGCTCAGCCTGTCAAGATGCACGCTCACCTCCCCAGTCCTGGCCAGGCCTCCTCTTGAGCAAAATCCCACTGCAGCAAGGTCTCCAGTCTGGTGACGCGCTGGAGAGCCCATCCATCTGGGTATCGGTTCGGACCGTGCTGCCCTCTGGTATCTACCATGTTGGGTGCAAGACCAGGAAAAGAGCCATTCCCAACCTGCTGCTTCTCCACTGCTTACCTATGGCAATTATATCCCCCTCCATGTGTCTATTTTTGAGGGAAACCCCCTGCTTTTCCCACCTCTTCATAACTCATTTCTGAACATCTTGATTTCTCTTTTATAAGGTGGGACAGGCGTTAAGGTGGCCAACCCATAGCATTGGTTGTCTCGCTCCGTGGTGCCCTTATGATCTTAAAATCTTACATTTCTTTCTTCACCCTAGGGCCCATTCTTTAAGTCATCTCCCTTTTCCCCCATCCCATTAATGCACATTTACTTAATTTTACCTGCTCTTCTCTATGCACCCATCTTGACAGTACACCGCTCTCTTGGCCTGATGCAGTTTTCCCATAGCCATGGATATCGCCAACCGTCCCACCACTCCATCGAGACACACTGGTCCCAGCAGGGACCCTTCTGGCACATGGCCGGTTACCAGGTTGCTCAGGTGAAACCCATCATCTCCCATTTCCCTCTCCATCCCATCTCCCAACCTCCCGCATCAGGGCAATATTTTGTCTTGTCCTTGTGCCTACTTACGATGCCCGATTTCTTCTTGTCAAGTACTTGGGCTTTAAAAATGTAAATAAACGTCAACCAGTTGCCCATTGTTCAGCGCTTTAAACGACTGGTTCAGAGAAGTCTAATAGAGAGACAGGATTTCCTTCTAAGAAGTTGATTAGACCATACCATGACCTTAAAGATGTTTTATTATTCTTATTTTAAATGATCATTTCAACCAATTTAGCAGATACAGATGTAACCGTTACTGGCCTAATTCCTTGGATCTCTTCCAGAGGCTCTTAAAGCCTAGGTGCAACATTTACTACTCTCCCTTCCTCGGCAAGAAGAGCTGTTTTTAATGAAAGTTCGCATATTTTTGCTGGGAGATCTGTCATTCCGTTCATAAGCGCTTTCAGAACTCTTAGATATACACCATTACGGTCCAGCTGACTTATTGCTTTTTAATTTATCAATTTGCACCATTACCGGCTCTTCTGACATCCCAGGTCTCGGATAATACTTCATCTTTATTACTGGCAAAGAGTGACAGTATCTCCTCATTAATACCAGGAGAAAGCGGGGCCAGGGCAGGTGTATCTCGGTAACACGGCAAGGAAGACTCAAGTGAAGAAGCAAGCTGCAATGAACAAGTTTTCTTGTCTTTATTAGAAAGAGAGCTATACAATATAGCAGCCTCTCTCTGCAGTACTTTACAACGTTTTTTTCCTTATTTCTTTTTTTTTTTTTTTTAATTATTCAGAATACTGTACAGCTGACACAAAAATCTCAATGCGGAGAGAGAGGAAAGGGAAACAATACAAACTGGCATACTTAATCAAACCAAAATCATATGAAACAACAAGCAAAGTGAAATGTTTGTCAATGGGTTTAATTACAGTACAAACAACATAAATAAAGCATCGAGTCATTGTAAAACAAACTTGCTGAATGAGGTAATATAAAAACAACAAAAAAAGACTCTGTTTTTTTAATAATTTCCACACTGTCTTGTCATCATGTATACATTATTATTTACAGAAACAGAAAAAAAAAAAACCCAACAAACCCAAAACTTGCTATAAAGCCTGCCATGTGCTAAGTATCTTCTGCCTCTACCCCACACAGAGGTCTCAGGTGTCCCTACCCACCCGGGCTCCCATTCTCCCCATCCCAACCAGAAAGACAAACATCACAAAGCAGAAAAACGGAAAGACCTCGGGGCTAAATGCAGCTGAACATAAAACCTATCTAGCCTTTGCAGGCCGTCACAAGGTACTTCGGAATAAAAAAAACCCAAAACAAACAAAACCAAAAAAAACCAGCATACGTGTTCCCTTTCCAAGTAGTGCCGATGGCGCTTCTTCCCAAAATAAAGGTGCCGGCTAGATTGAACCACAACTCACCACCTCGCTGAAACCAGGGGACGAACTCTGACTTCAGAGGGGTCAGCATACAGCCCATCCGTGCCCACCTCTGCTGCCCCAAACCCAAGTCCAAAGGCAACAGCCACACAGAACAAGTCCCTGGTTGTTTTCAAGACACTCCTCTCCCAAATATCCCCTCCAGTTTGTGCGCCCACCACCTACAAGTGAAAGATGCTCTTGACATTGCAATAGCTGGACTGAATGCGCGCAGACCCCTGGAAACCTGGCATTCCCACGGAGCAAAGGGCTGTGCTTTCAGAGGATGGGCACATTCTGTTTTCCCCATGGACTTGCAAAAGGAGCTCAGGAGATTCAACAGAAAATCCACCTGAATCCCTGGATACATCGGAAAAAATACGCTTGGAGGGGTTTTCAACAGCATTTCCAAGTAATTCTTTCATCACAGGTGCAGAAAGGGGAAAGGAAAGATCCTCCCATCATTTCTGCACACCCAGACGTGTTTCCTAACAGACCTCGCCCAGCTCCAGCACACATCCTTCCCGCCCTGCCGGACTTGCCTGCTCCCTGTTGGTTTCCTCTGACAGGACTATAAACCAAAAGCAAGGTTAGAAACGGTGTGAACAATGCTTGGGCAGGTTTTCCTGGACTGCTCAATACACACAAAGCCTCACCATGCTTTATAGCCGAGGTTCATGGTTCTCTCACAGCAAAATTTTGCAGCCAGAGAGTAATGGCCAAGATCATGCAGAGGGAGGGATGAGCAGTGGCTCTGGCAGAAGGACCCACCTGGAGACAGCTCTTCAGAAACATCTCACCATCATCATCCCCAACAGCCCCCCAACAGCAGCAAGACCTGAAGCATCACTGAATTGGCTACCGGAGGGCATCCCACTAGTCCTGCACTTGAACTCAGCCAGTAAGCTGAGTTTCAAGCCAATTTATATCAAAAAAAAGGGCCTCTGAGCAGCAAGTCCTCTGTCCTTGTCACCTTTGGGATCTCTTTCCCTGGTGTTTCCCACAAGAACACCCCTGGGCTGGAGTGCTGGGATTTCTCCTCTCAAGCAAGGGGCCACTTCAGTCCCAGTGGCCAAGTTAAAGGTTTCCTCCAGCTGAGTGTTGCTGTCTGAAGGAACTGGATTTTTCTGAAAACCTCCAAGGCAGGTACCCATTCGAGTCCCAAGCATCTGATGGCTGTCAAGTGCCGCAGTAAGCCTGCACCTCGTACTCCTGCATCCCTCCATCCCTTGAGTGGGTGTCCCCCATCCTGCGCCTGCCTCCCGCACAATGGTTGGTTTTAGTTAAACTGGGAAACTTCCCTATTTAGAAACATCTAACTGGAAACCTGTCTCTAGCTGTTGATTTTGATTATGGTGTAGATGCGCATGTGTACATATCCTCAATTTCTAATAGCAGTATATAGAGAATATATACATGTACGAGGATGTACACACACACCAAATGCAAAGCACGTGTAGTTACTCCAGTTAGTGACCCCTGTGTGATACGCTGCCTTTACCGCTGAACTCCAACCACCCTGACTGCGTTTCATCCACCAAATCGACTCGATTCAGCCAACGCATCCAACCCAATCCCCAGATCTGGGAGTTAGGTGCCAAATAACAACCCACCTCCAGCACCAAAACCCTTCCTTGGCTCTCCACCAGCTTGGGGTTTGTCTTCAGCGCAGACCCTACTGAGCTGTCTGCTGTGAGGGGTTTTACTACCTGTACCTTGTCACTCAAGAGGACCAGGGAAGTGCTTTCAGCTGCTTCAGTTCTCAGAAATAAAAAAACACCGACCGGTTCTGGAAAACGGGGCATACGCAAAAGAGCAGATGGTGCATTCACCGCCAGCAAGCAACATGGCCACCCTAAACACATGCTGTTAGACCTCTGAAAGCACCCCCACCCACCCCCCCATCACATAACACACAGGTAAAAATTACTAGCTCTGAAGCACTGCAAAATAGTTAATCCTTAGTATTGGAAGCTAAACACACATCCAGAAGGTTCATGGCCAAGAGAAAGCTGAAGCTCTGCCTGCCGGCAGAATGGACCACGGCTGCATGAATGTGCCACAGGGATTGGGGAGACAGGCGGACACACAGAGATGAAGAGGTTACAACTGCTGAAATGCACAAAGACATTCTTATTTCAACTGCCTGCAAGCAAAAGTTCCCCTGCACGTTCAGGGAAAAGCAGTCAACAATGGGAGTTAATTCACCCACACATTGCTGTCACCTGAACAGAAACACAGGGGCCAAGATGACCAGAAGCATGCCAAGGGATCTGGGCCTCAAGATGGTTCAAAAAAAACCCAAACCAAACTCCAAACAACCTTTTATTTTCAGAAATCACGCAATTCTCCTCTTGAAGCATCAATTAGTCACAGCTCCTGAAAATTTTGGCCAAAACTCTCTGAATCTCTCTTTAAAACGCAAGACAGATTCAGTTGACTCAAGGTAAACTGCCATGAGATGAGATCACCCAATATTTGCTTTAAAAACTGGCCCATGCTACACAAAACCTAGAATATCGTAACACAACAAATCTACCTACCTACAGCTTGGGATACTTTGTTCTATTACCCTTTTATTTTTTTCAAACAGGAGATTATTTTCTAATAAAACCATTCCAACCAACCTTCTTTTCGTAGCTTAGAATTTAAGAAGTCAAAACTCATTGCAGAACCTTTTCATTTGGGGTAGTTTAGGGATTTTTTAGCTTGAAAAAAACTTTAATCTGGAGGATTTTTTTTTCTGCTATGCAGCAAACACAAGAACATCCAAACATGGTCTTCTACACAACTACTTTTACCCACAAATCACTAAGAATGGAAGGAAGTGTTGATCTGAGGATCCAAGACTAACAGCCGGAGATCCCCTGTACGCATTGCTGTAGCAGCCACCGGAGGGGAAACAAAGATGCTCAGCGATGACATGGGAATGGGGAAGCTGTCTCCTACCCAAGCGAAGCTGCCCCAAGGTTGGTCCCCAACGCTGTCCTTCATTCCCTTGAGTCCCTCCAGCCACAATGACCATTTGTTCCCTGTTAAGGTGCAAACGCGGCTCCCCGAGATGTTTGGAAAGGGCCCCTTTGGGATCCCCTCGTGAAATCTGTGCTTGTCTCCACTATTACTACTTTACTCTAGAAACTACAAAGTACTTCATTTTTCCCGATCTCCATAGAAATATAAAAGATGAAGCTATCCAAACCCCATATAATCTAATTATACTACATTACAGTGCCGGAGATAATTTCTATGCCCCGTATCTGCATTCCAACCTCTGTTCCTCTCCCTACATTACTCAGCCTCCTCTGGCCAGGGGAAATCTCCAAGTGCAGCTAAAGCTTTCCTTGCACTAACACATAATTTAAGGAAACGGGGAAAAGACGGCAAATTAAACAATATTACACAGTTATTATACATTATGTCCAAATGCTTAAAAATCCGCTCTGCCTTCCAGGAGCTCACTTGGCTTTCTGAGCAGCACCTAGGTCAGAAAGTGTTGAGGTTCTCCAAAACCCAGCTTTTTTTCTGCCTTCTTTTACCAACATAACAGGAGCCCTTGTCCAAATCTCTGCACTGGCAGGACCCTGAGTTTTCCCAAGGTTAGATCTTATTTCTTCATAAATAGTGAGGAGAAGAAAGCCTTCCTCAACTCCGGGAATATCAGGGTTCAGATGCCGGATACGACACATCCGACTCATCTCCACCATTCAACAGCAATTAGCTTAAAATAAATAGAAAAAGTGTCGATGTTAATAGCAACGGCTGACTCGCTTCTAGCGTTCTAGTCATCGTGGATAAAGTGCAGAGGAAAGGGGTGTTAAAGGTATCTTGGGATGATGAAAAGGGTTAAATGGGGGATGCAACAACCACGACAGCTGCAGACTCCATTTTTGGAGAAAGTAGCTTTAGCTAATACATTTCTGCTGGGATTTCTTACTGACTGGATCTCAATTTGTTTTTAATTTGCTCATAACATGCTCAAAGGGCGTAAACAGCCTGGCACATGGGCTCCATACAAGCAACAAGAGGGCTAGACGCGAGACAAAGAACAAAAAATGGACAGGTTAACACAGCGAAAGCGAGGGGAACGACTCCTGCAGTTGTTGGTATACATTGCCTATTTCTGCACCTGGACGGCTGCAAGAACATCCTTTGCAAAAGTGCAAGCGCATCCCCTGAAAAATGCACAGAGTCCGCAGACCTCGGCTCACCAAGACCAGCCACCTCTGGAGGGGTGAACCCTTGGTCTGCTCTCCCGTGGCTGGAGCATTGTCGGCTGGAGCAGCAGGGAAGGTCTCTCCTGACTTGGACAAAACAGCACTGGGAGATCTCCCGTCTTCCAAAGGGATCAGCACCACGTGCACGGCTGGGTATCCTCCCTGCAGACCCCTACACACGCAGGGAAGCCACTGCATAGTCCCCCGTGGCTTCAACACAGTTCCTGCCCATGCTCACGCCTCCAAGGGAAAAGGACTCTGAAGAAACTGTGCTACTGCTTCAGAACTGAAGTACAGTTGGCTAGCCTAGATACTAGTTGGCTAGCCTGGATAGATCATTTTTCCTAAAATACAGTGGAATTACCTCCCCTAAAAATATTCTGTGTTTTTTTCAAGGGTCGCCTTCAGAAGATTTTTATGAAAGGAGCACAGAATTCTTCTACCTGGAATCTGCAGGACAGCCTGGTTGCCCTTGTTTCTCAAACACTGCTCTCAGCTTTACAAGAGGAAGGCAGCCCAAAGAGAGCATTACATTATGTACAGAAAACATTTTTCAATTAGGAAAAAACAGCTCTGAAATGGAACACGCACGGAGAACCTCGCAGCGGCAAACCTGCCTGTTACGTACGTGAAACACCGGATTTGGTTTCCGGATACAAATGCCCTTGATGCTCCCAGGGGAAGAGCAAGGAGCTATAGCACCTCTGGGACCATGAGCTGCAATTCCTGAACTCCCACTGTCCCCCCTGTAGAGGTGTAAAGCTCGTAAGCACCAAGACAGAGCGGGCTTCACAGCATCCCCTCCAGCTGCACATTAAATGGGGTGTCCTGTCTCTAAAGGATCCCCTTAAGTACCAAAGATCAGGGAGATCCGTGGGAATGATGGAGAAATAGCAAATATAACAGAAACCCTTCCTCAGTTAAAAACAAATAATTAAAATCATCCCAGTATGAAAAGAATCAGCTGTAGCCTTACTCTGATGCAGCCAGGCTCGGCTGGTTGAAGAAAGATTTGCCCCCCAAATAGTCAAAGGTCTACAAAGTACAAAATGAGAACACCACCACAGAGGAAAAGCTGGTCAATAGTCTCATGCTTGCACCTTGAGGCTCGCTTTTCTTACACAATTTGATGATTTTCCATCAAATCCATAATTTTCTGATTTTTTTTCCCCTTAAGATACCCAAATTACATTTTTTCTTTCACATTTTGTCCACATATAGTATATTCAGCAATCACCACACTCTTCCCGTTTGAATGAAATCCGGAGCCCCAAGGAAGAACACCACTGAAGGCTTGGGGAATACATACGAGCAGGTAGATTTGCAAATTACTATGCACCTCACTGCCTTCACATAACTGCTCCTTTGCCACCAAATTCAGTTGAGTTTTCAACTTTCTCCGTGATATACCCTCCCCCCATCTTCACATTGCCATATGCCACTTAAAAAATTAAAAATAAAAAAAAATCACTTTTCTGCCTGCCAAAAACCGCACAGCCTGCTTCCCCCTGCCAGAATCCTACTTTGTTGAAAAGAGGGGAAGCTGGGATCTGCTCGATAATACCAAAATAATCAAATCAAGTATTAAAACTTGGAATTCAAATGAACTGTCCAGGCTACTTTCACAAGCCATTTTTCTTCCCGAAAGCAGCCAAGTTGGGAGTCAAGTGCAGCCATGCCCTGCCCGCCGCGGTGAAGGCTATCAATTCTGAACCTAATCAAATCTGATCTTCCCCCAGCCAGACTAGGGCTTTTTGTCTTAGCTTGTGAAAGCTTCGTGACTTCTGGAGTACAATATATTTACAGCACTGAGAAACAGCCTTTTTTTCCTTTCTAAAAGGTCTTGTACATTTTTTTTTTTCCTCTCCATGCCAAACGTGCCATGATCTCCTTCTGATATGTTCCTCAAAGGCTTGCGATGGAAACAAGAGTTCACTGCTGGGAATATTTTCAATGTACAATGGTCTGTAATCCACAGACCCTAACTAGTTGCACATTATTTAGTTCACATCCATTACAGTTTATAAATTAACAGAGATGTAATTTTTCTGTACAAAAAAAAAATCAATGCATATTAATGCTTTTTTTATTCAAATAGATTTTACATACATATAATCTAGAGACACAATACCAAAATCTGTATGAGTTAGGCAATGCATCACAGGAGTGACCAAAAACTCAACACATTTACCTTGACAAAATGACAGAACCGATTTCTGCTGGCTGAAAAATATTAGCCTTTAATGCGTTTATTAATTTCACTAAATGTACTTGAAATGTTTTTTCCTTAGCGGTATTCATTATTCCTTTTTGTGTTTCATAGTTACTCTTATTTATTTTTTCCATTTTGTTTTTACACCAAGGAGACTGCAGTCAAATAACACTCAGCAACTCATTTCCTCTCTTTGGACTGAAAAATTAAACAGATACTAAATTATGACAGTGAATTTAGAAAGGAGGGCTCCAAGGGCTTGAAAGAACATGTCTGAGATAATATGATGCTTCTAAGAATATTGCAATCACATCCAAGCAATCACCGAAGCGTGCCATGTAACTACCTCCTCAGCTAATATGCTTTTTTCTCCGTGATGACTAATCATGTTCTATTAAACAGCGGTAATGCTGGAAGAACTCAACTATACAAGTGTAATGAAGCCAGTATTCTCCCCGGACAGATTAGCTACAACTGATTTGACACATACCATCATAGGAGCTTCAAACCTGACAAACTCTGTGCTTGCTTCTGATTTATGCCGTCAAGCTCTTCAGAGAAGAGAATGAAATCCAGGCGTCGCGTTCAGTAGAGGTGAAATGTACTGATGTGCTTAACTGTCAGTTACGGAAAGTCACCATCTCTCCTTCCTTCTCCTCTCGCTTGCCTCTCCCTCCGCCCCTTCCCTCAGCACCGGGGGAGCCTGCGTCCCCTGCCCCGGGGACGGCCGCTCTCCCATGGTCCTGGTGCCACGCACAGCATGTCCCGCTCAATCTGCGCTGCTCTCGCCCGCTTGTTCCCATCGTTCGAGAGCTGTCATGGAAACAACTGCTTTCTCTGCAGCCCCTTTCGCTCCTTCTCATCCCCTTGTGCTCTCTGGATGCACTGTTTCCGGATGGGACAGGGATGTATTGAAGGGAAAAGGAGAGTTACTGGACTCACAGAGCAGAGCTGCGATGGGGATGGAGGAATATGAGGCTGCAGATGTACTTCAGGTCAGAGAATACACGAGGGAGCTCCTCAGATGATGGTGGGCATCCTCCCGCTGCTGTTGTTGCGGTTGTTGTTCTTCCTGGAGAGATTTGGCGTGGCCATGAGGACGAAGCGCTCGTCGGGGCAGCCGTACTGGAGGAGAACATCGATGCACTCCTGGCTGGAGGCCTGCCGGGCATAGGCCAGCGCCGTGTTCCTGTGGGCGTCGCGCGCCATCACGTCGACGCCGTACTGCAGAGAGAAGAGACGCGGCGTTGGGAGCTGCAGTGCCAACAGAGCACGAAAACAGAGGGAATGGACTGGGGACAAACTGGTTTGAATGTAACCGGGGATGGGGAATGGCACTGGCCCAGGCTGCCCAGAGAAGCTGTGGATGCCCATCCCTGGAGGGGTTCAAGGCCAGGCTGGATGAGGCTTTGAGCAGCCTGGGCTGGTGGGAGGTGTTCCTGCCCATGGCAGGGGGGTGGAACTAGATGATCTTTAAGGTCCTTTTCAACCCAGGCCATTCTATGAGAGGGAGAGGAGAGCAGGATGCCAGTCTGACAACATGAACAGCACCTTGTCATGTACATAAAGGTTTCTATGGGGAGAGGCTCCTGGTGGAACAAAATTCACCGTGGTGGTGTTTCAGACAGGTGCTAGGGCCATCTCTCCTTCCTCATCTCCTACGCTCTCCTTTACTTCCCACCATGCAGCTGCAGACAGGCAGAAACATACTTTTCAAATCACTTTGCTGCCTTTTGAGGGCATGCAGTGAGGAACATCTAGAGTGGGGACACCAGCAAAGGCTTCGTGGAACCCGCAGGAAGGAGATTTAGAAGGTTCTACTGAGGGATGCAGCCAAGCGAAAGCCAACCCAGCCAAGCCCCCAAGGACTTACCCAGATCAAGAGCTGCACTAACACCACATTTCCCTTCCTGCAGGCCAAGTGGAGGGCCGTGCGCCCATCACCGTCCCCGCAGGTCTCGTTCACCTCGTCCCGAGTCCCATGGGCCAGGAGCAGTATGACTGTCCGCAAGTCCTCCTCGGCCGTAGCCCTCAGGAGATGCTGGCCCAGAGACAGCTCCAGGCACTGCAGCGGGGCAAGGAAGAGCTTCTGCTCGTATTTCGCACGTATCCAGCGCTCTTTTTCTTCCCTAGAGAAGCCAAAGGAGACAGGTCACTAACCCAACCTTGCTGACTCTGTGAAATGATCCAGGTTCAGCTTTGGCTATCGCTATGCTAGCAGGCAGCCATTAACCAACATGAGAAGTATTGCTTTTTCCTTCTGTAATGTTGAGTAGTGTTTCCAAGGCAAAAGGCATATGGATCGCTCCTCTGTTTTTCCAAAATGAGAACCACCAAAACAATATTTTGAAGCACCATTCCCTCCCCA
The DNA here is from genome assembly GCA_013400615.1 of Syrrhaptes paradoxus. Taxonomy (NCBI): domain Eukaryota; kingdom Metazoa; phylum Chordata; class Aves; order Pterocliformes; family Pteroclidae; genus Syrrhaptes; species Syrrhaptes paradoxus. The sequence goes on from VZTO01008551.1 coordinate 244,001, forward strand.
CATGTCAAAGAACTATTAGAAACCTTCTGGATGCTATTAGGTTACAGGATAACAAGGACTACAAACAAGTCCCTCAGCTCCCCATTAAAGAAATTACCATACAATTACATGATCTAAGAGATCCAGCCCCAGACAAAGTCCCATTTAGAGGGACCTCAGGTAATCCGTCCAGCCTGTGGAAACCATACACAAGACAGGCACCTTGTTCCTGGTGACAGATCTTCTCCTCTGGAGGACAAAAGGCAAAAGCTCTGTTTATGCCTTTCAGCCGTGTTTACACTGCTCTGGGTAATCTAGTGTCAGGTTAACCCTAATCTGTTTTTAAATACTTATGTAAACAGATCCTTCCAGCAGCAAATCTGGATTAGTTTTGCATCACTTCCTGGTACATGTGGAGTGACCTTGCTTTGACCTCCTCGGATGCTTTCAGGCACAGTTTCCCAAAGCAACCACTTCTCTACCCAGCCACAATTTACCTTACAAACTGGTCCTTCTCCCCCCCCCCCAGAGAAAAAGTGCAAACAGAAAATCAACACAAAGAGTGCTTCTTAAATCAAACCTTTGACTCCTGCAAGCTAAAAGAGACACACACACACACACAAAAAACCAACCTCAAAACATTTGGGAAGCTGCAAATTAACCTTTGATGGCAGGATCTGATAAACAGAGTATCATTTCAGGTGTTCCACATGGAGAGGAGGAAGAAAGGGATTTCTGTTTCTGTTGCATCCTTAGCACATGGTTTTTGTCCTCGTGTTTTTTTTAGGGTAAAACCAGTGCAATGAGGAGGATAAGGTAACATATGTGCAATTACTTACAATAAAATGGGCATTCTTACAACACTGCAACGCTTCTAGGTCCAGCAGCCATCTAGTGTATCTTCAAGAATTTTTAGTAAAGCTCTCATACATTTTTTTTCAAATACATATAGAGTCTGCAAATGAATCCCCCTCTCCCCTGGACCACCTTTTGGGCGATGATAGGTTTTGGCTCCTGTCAGAGCATCAGTTGCTGTGATCACCACGGCTTGAAGAGAATTCCCTTTCTGCTTAGAAAACAAGCTGCTCTACACAAGTCTCCCACTTCTGATCACAATTCACCTTAAACCATACCAGCGAGCTCTGGTCTATACAGAGGCGTAGGGACACCTCCAGAGCTCAGGGCTCCTGGTTCACAAACTCATTGGCAGGAATTTCCCATTTGCTGCCCATCGCATGGAGCAGACAAAGGCAATCCTGCTGCTCTTGGCAGGCTGCAGAAGAGCAGAGGAGACACCAACACCCCGATCCTGCTCAGGTTCATCCTCCTGTCTCAAAAGGCTGGGAAAAGAACAGGAAACTCTGGTAAAAACAAACGTGACTCTGAGGAAGGGGAACATGCTGCCACCTGCACTGGCAATGGAGAGGATGCAAACAGTCCTTCCTTAGGGCCAAATTCCACCTTTGGGGTGACACCAAGGGTTGTGGGGGGAACACAGCAAGCATCACAAACAATAAAGGTGTTTTAAAAGCCTCAGACATTTGGGGGCAGCACGTCACTGACAGTGGCTGTCACATGAGACTCAGATCTTATTCAACTATACAAACTGGGCACAAGAAAGATACATCGTTTGGGTTTTCTGTAGAAAACAAAACTTTATCATAGAGGTAGGAGGAACATCATGCTCGCCGACGCCCCATGGGCAGCCAAAACGCAGAGGGACTGGTTTTTAATGAGTATCTAGAAAGCCAATGTCCGCGGACATCCCACCTGCATCTCTGGCACAAAAGGCAGCTTCAGCTCCTCCACTCACATCCATCTCAGAAATCCTGACAACAAGCCATAAATACGGTGATTGTTTCTCCAATGCCCCAATTTCACTTCTGGGATCCACAGCTTGTCTGGGTCGAGGTTTCATTTCCCCAAGGAAGGCCAGCCCAAGAGCAGAGTTGTCAGCAGTAGATCACTTAACCTCCTGGCGGCTCCCTGGAGGACCACTGCTCACATCCCCTGTTAGCTAATGAGCTAAAAAATGAATTATTGGAGCGGTCAGCAATAAGCAAGAAGACGAGGCACAGGGCTTCATTGCAGCCAGCTCTGACATACCTTTAAATAAATCAACTGAACAAGAGTATGAGGAAATGCGAGGAAGATGAAAGCATCACGAGAAAGACACCAAACCAATCCTTAAAAATAAAGGAAACGTACACCTGCTAGTAAATATTTCCCTGTTTTCTTCCCTTGCCTGTCATCCTGGTGACTTCCACTCTAAACAACCCCTGCAACACCAGAGACCTTCAGCTGCAGGTGTCGAAGCCAACACAAAACCCTTTGACTGAGCTTTTAAAATCCAGCCAGTGTGCTGGAGAGGCAACACCATCACGCACTCAAACTGTCCCTACGATACCTGATGCTGGAAAGCGTGTGAGCTGCCTCTTCTAAAATGACTTCTCTTTTCTTCAGTCATCATGCCAGCTGCTATTTTTTCAATGCATATGCACAAAGGAATTAATAAACTCCTAGATAAACTTAGACAACAACAACCAAAAAATATAAGTCAGACTTTCTTTGAGCCTTTTATGTCTGAAGCTATGCATCCAAACCCAGGCTGCTGATACAAACCTCAGACCTCACTGGTCATACAAGGGCCAAATCCAGCAGAGTAAGGCTGCAAAATACTCTGCGGTACCAGGCGAGGAATGACCAAAAAATGCCACCAAGCTCTTTGCTCTTGCGGGAGTCTCCATCACCAGTGAACTTGAAGCATGCCGCGGTGTGAATAATGAAATCCCTGCCACAGCAGCGGTACTGTACATAGGTAAAGGGTTATTAGAAACAGATGAAAATTTCAGTTCTCAGTTTATTTTGATCTAATTAGGTGCTTGCTTCTCAAGATAATGTCCAATTATTTAAATTACTCTGCCAGCCACATCATGTCATTATTACCTGGAAACACAAATACCAGGCACTGGAAGGGGGAAGGGCTCACTTAGGTAACAAGAGAGAATATAAAAAGCAGATTTCCTCCACGTCCAGCTTCACTACAGGAGCTACAGCACACGCTCCACTTGTGGGTTTGCACTAGAGATGCTCATTCACAGCTCAGCCCAGTATAGCCCCTACCGCCTCACTTCAACACGGGTGGTTTTACACCCAACACGGATCTGAGTGGGAGCCTTGTGCCGCTGGTATCGATACTCCATCCTACTCCTCCTCGCTCCCATTCACTCCTGCCTTCAACTTCATTTGTCCCTCGTGTATACTTGGTGGAAAGTAGCATGAAAGGCAAACATGGAGAGGATGCACAGGGTGGAAATAAAAGCCGTGTTCCTACGGCAACTCAGAATGGATTGCGTAGGCAACCACAGGTGGATGGAGAGCCTGAGAACTTGCCATCCAAATCCAACAACTCCAGCGTAAGAGCAGCCTTGTTCTTACCAACATGATAACGAGGATGACAAAGACGTTGTGTCACTTGCTCGTAAGCTAATATTACTCATGGTTTCTAAAAAGGCTCAAAGACATTTTGAAAGGTTGCATCAAAAATGTAATGGAGAGCCGGTATTTACCACGGCAGAGCATTGATTTCTCACTAGCAGAAATACTGAGCAGGCTGGGTGTAGGCATTTTGAAGGCATCACCACAAGGGTACCATGCTGAGGCGTTGCCATTTTTGGCTGTTTGCTGAAGTACAACCCTTCAACGCTGGAGTAACCCAACCAGATCAGCAAGAGCACTGCCAAATTTTCTCTCCTGTTGGCCAGCCAACAAGGTTAATGTGTCTGTTCCAACAAAATGAGGTAAATCTAACGTCCATACCTCCCAAACTCCTGGAGAGGTCCAGAATGTCTCATTAGCTTTGTGGTGCAGTGTAGGAGGAGCACGCATCACCTAACGACCAGCGCCGGTTAAACAAACCCCTTCGCGATGACCTTGTGCGCATCCGATAAACCGCGTTGCTTTGGTGAGAGCTAGTGACACAATGTTGGGGTGGGTAAAAGAGAAACATTGGGGTGGGGGAGATGGGACTGAAACGTTGGGAAAGGTTGACGACATTTTTAATTGCAATGAGCAAAGGGAAAGAGGGGGAGAAGAAGAGGAAGTGAGAAGAAAGGGCTAGCAGCAAGGAATTTCCAGTGTCTTCCTGCCCCAAGCAAAGCAGGAACTGGGAGGAGAGGCATGGAAGAGGAGCTGGGAACAATATGCTGAGAAAACACAGGGGCTTCATCTCTCTGCAGGAGAAGACCCCACTCTATTGCAAAGTGAGTGCTTAGCAGTTGACTGCTTCCTAGCATGCATGCCTTCTCTCCCCGGCTGCGTTGCTAAGGGGGAAGGAGCACAAGCCCACCAGGGATAGATAGGTCCCCGACAAACAAGAGGGCTCCAGACAGCAAACAAAGACCGATGGGTATTTATTCCTTAATTACGAAAAGCTTTTAAGAAACGGGCCACTGTAAATCCCGCTTGCCAAGGAAAAGGAGGCAAAGGACCAAGATTTATGTGAGCTGGGGCAAAGAGGAAATAAATATCTCTCTGGCTCCTGATCAATATTATGAGTGTTTTGCCAACCTACAGGGTGTTTTATGAGCTGTAAGGACAGAAAGGGATCATTAATAATTAAATAAAGTCAACCTATTAAGCTTATTACTTCTTACAAGTTAAACATCCCTGACGGATGAAGAGCAGCCCTACAGAAAAGCTGCAGATAAGGCAACCCACGTCTTGTCTTGGACTCTGGACCAGGGCTCTCCAGCCCAGCAGCATAGTAACCCAGCCTGGAAATGATTTAATTACTGTCTCTGCTGAGGAAGTTATCTGGCTGAGGACTGCGTTCAACCTACTGTCAAACCTGCAAAGTTTTGTCCGCCAGTAAGGAGAGACAGAGACACAATTTGGTGCCATAAAAACACTCCAAATTCAAGTTATTTCTCCAACCACCAGACCTATTCAAGCAACCAAAACAAAACACCGCCCCAAAAGACACCAATAAAGGTGGTTTCCCACGAGAAGCACGCCCAAAGCCCCTCATGGTGTGGGGAAGCTGTTTGCTGAAGCCCACAGGTCAGGATCTTCACCACCATTAGTTTACTACTGCATTTTCCGCTTTTCCTTTTATAACTCAGTGTTTAAGGGGAAAAAAAAGAAAGCCCTACTGTGCATGATGGGCAGAGATCGCTCATACATGCCAGGCTGAATGTGCTGCCCAAATTAATCATGTCTTGGGTGACACTTACCGGTATCATCGTAATTCGGAGTCAGCCGAGCTTCTCCTTTTTTTTTTTTTTTTTTTTTNTTGTCCTCTCTTCTGACAGTATGCAGGGCTCCAGAATTGCTGCTATTTCTGCACTTCTATATGAGCCTTCTGGCGATGCCATGGAGCAACCAGCAGCTCTCCCTTCGGTGTTACGGCACGTGCAGGATTTATTACTGCACAATATTAATTACCAGCCTGGGCGAGACATGAAGTTTTACCGACTTCAGGCTTTTCAGATAAATATCCTGCAATTGTGGGCTCTGATATATCACACAGGATTGTAGCAAACTTATGTCTTCATTGCACGACACTCAATCTAACCATTTTTAAGGTTTGCTTGATAAAATATATCACACCCGAGGTTTACTCTGTATGAAGCGAAAGGTATGTGACATACAATGTCAGGGAATACTGCAGACACTAAGAAAAGGCTTATTAAGTTGAGAATAAAGATCATAAGTGTGACAACTGTAAGGCTTGCAAGCTGGTTAAGTCTTTTCTCAATACAAATCCAAGCTTTTTTTTTGTTTTGTTTTGTTCTGTGCAGCTACGTGAAATGAAAACGGTCCCTAGAGATTGAACAAAAAGCTTGAAGGATGCCATGAGCTGTACTCTTCTGCTAACCACTAGAGCCCGGGAATTCCTTTAAACAGCATTGTCAGCAACACTGAAGAGGAAAAAAAATAATAATAACGAACTCTTCAGGTTTTTAAACACTTAGCTTGGTGAAAACAATTAAAAAAGCACTGTGCACAGTGGAGGAAGACCGGTTTCTGCTAAGATGTGCAAGGAGAGATCTTATGAGAACCTGGAATCCAACAGCAATGACTGACGGTTCCTCTCCACCCACCCTCTGCTGACCCACAGAAAAATCACTAGGGACTCCTTTTACCTAGATACCAATGTGCAAGCATATAAACATCCATGCAAAATTTAAACCAAAATATTATCACTGTGTGTGCTACCAAAAAGAAGGCTAACAAGCGAGTTATCATGTGTGGTTCTAGATACATACATGGATGGCTTCTATTTCTTGGGTGGAACCTCAACAGTTGGGCATACTATAAATATTACTTAGAAAAAGCCAAAAGCACTCTACAAAAGTTGCATGGAAATGCTCAAATCCAGGAGTATATTTGCTTCTTGCTTGTTTGCAGTAATATATATATATCTATCTATATGCAGAGAATAGTAATTGCAAACATGTACCTAATGCATTTCATTATTCATGTGTAACCATACTTAACCTGATGTCTTAAGTGTATAAATCAAATTGCATTGTGCCAGTACCTAAACACAGACTGGAAATTTCAATTTACAATTTGATATACAATCACTCAGGTTAGAAGATGCCATTAATTTGCAATTTGCTAACGCTAATTTTCTCCCATGGGAAGGCTATACTTAATGCAACAGCATTTTAAACATAGCTCAAGAAATCATTACTATCTTTTTCCTTTTTTTTTAAGGAAAAAATATGAAAATTCAATTTGAAATAAATTTTTGCACAAAATGTGGAAGTAGTTTTGAACATGTAACGGAACTAAGAATGACCTATTGGGAAAAGCTTTGTGGAGATGAAGGTGGTCTGTTATCTTGGATTTTTAGATCTAAAAATCTGGCTATTTTCACCCCAAAACCAGGCTTCTGCTTTCATATTCATATTCGAGGGAGCTCTTGCACAGTACTCAAAAGGGAAGTGAGAGACAAATATTTCAATGCATAAATCTCAATAATGCGTGCCAGGTGAGAGCCGGCGCAGGGCAGCCAAGTGAGGTCCCCACAGCCCTGAGCAATGTGCCGTGTAACGGGGACGTACATCAGCCACACGCGCTCCTGCGGCCCCTTGCGTGCCGTGACCATCACAGCACATTACGGATACCATAACAGTCGCTGATGTGATCTGCTTTGGAACGTATCCCATCACAAACAAACGAGAGAAGAGAACTGGAGCTTTTCTGCTGCTCGTCGTACGCTGTAAAGTGGAGGAGTAGCACAACTATGAGTGCACCAATTCCTTATAAATAATGGGGGGGGGGGGAAAAACCCCTCCGAGGTCTACCCAAAGGGCTGGCACTCTTGCAACGTAGACATTACAGAGATCTCCAGTAGCTTCAATGATCCAAAATGGGAAAAATCAATTGTGGGCTGCAGAAGGGGAATGAGCTCTTCACCTGAGGATCAGGAACTGGAAGAGGACAGTCCAATCACACCACTTCACAAAGACCTTCAAAAATCTTCTTGACAATTTTTGTTACCAATGACTCCTATACTTTGGTTTACGAGGACCAACAAAAGCCTTTTCAGGGGGCTTACGTATTACCTTAATTCTGGCAGAAGCAATGAGATGATACTCTTTGGAGTATTTGGGAAAAAACTCCCCAACATTACACTGAATTTATATAAGACATCATAAAAGAGAAAATACAAGTAATAAACATTGTATTTGAGCACAGACTGTGAAGAAAAATACATTTGGAGCAGCAGGCAAATAAAAACCAAACGCCTGCTCTGCAGGAGTCAGCGGTGGAAGGCAGGCATGCTTGCAGCCGAAGGTTTCGAGGGCTGGCAAGTGCCTGGACCATCCCTGTGGGCAGCGTTTCTGTGACCCACGTTCTTCAGTGGGACCTCTCCCACTGCCCAGCTCTTCCCTAGTGACTTCCCTCACCTCCCAACATCTCCAGGACATCTTGTACCCTCCTCTTCCTCTCTGACACACCTTCCCTTCCCACTAACACACCTGTGCCTGTTCCACCACGCCACCACCTCTCACGGTTACTTCTGCAGCTGCTTTGGCCACCTGTGACCTCTCGCCGATGCCAAGGACTCCACAGAAATTGTTAATGCTATCAGAAGCTTCCTTTAGTTGCATTTTTTTAAATTACTATTTTTAGTTAATAAAAATTATGCTCTTCTCGGCAAGTTACACCTCCCAAGGTATTCTCTCCGTTCAGCAAGTGATGGGACTTCCCTCTACCTCGGTTTGAGTGGGCTGCTGGTGTCTGATGCCTTCCTAAAGCCACAAACAGTAATTAGTCAAAAAAAAAAAAAGCTGTTGGCAAATCAGCTCACATTTCTGAAAAAGCAAAGGAGATGAAGAATTAACTTGATCAAAAAAAGAACAAAACTTGAGCAATCCTCAGCAGATAACATCCACAGAAACCCCCAATGTTTCCTTTGTGCCCAAGAAGCAAAACCTCAATGCTGGGGTTTTTTTTCTGTATTTTCAACAACGAGATGTGCAACATCGGGGTTGCAAGCATGCCCCAAAAGGCGGGCTTGGCTTTTGAAAGATGTTCAAGTGCTCAAGTCCTGCTGAGGCATTCCTACCTGGGCACCTCTGCCCATTAAACACCTGCAAATCTTTAGGCTTTTATGATTTACAAGCCATGAGGTTGGTGCTTAACAGTGGGAAACCCTCATAAAACCTGACAGCAAAGAAAATCCACACTGGAGACGCCAAAAGTGATGGCAAGTTCCACTCCGAGAGTACCTCCAGAGAGAGGTGTGAAGGGATTCAAAAGCCATGTGCCAGAATTAAAGCCAGAATTAAAGAATTCAAGCCTCTTGCCCAAGCACTCTCAGTGCATAAGTCCCCTCCCTCTTTCAGTGACTTCCCTGCAAACCCTTCTTCAGGACACATTTGGAAATTATTTAAAAAAGATAAAATATCCCTAATCTGTTACCAATTAGAAGAAACATGTGAGTATTATTTTCTAATTTGTGAGTCAATCTTAAAAGCAAAGTCACTGAAATAATTACACTGGCTCCTGAATATTTCTATTGTGCTCCTGAAAAAAAAAAAAAAAAAGAGTGGGTACATCCTCTTCTGCCCGATATGCCCCGGGGTTGAATGTATCAATAAGTACATCAAAGCTCTGAACATCAACTGCCAAAAATTTGTAATTCCTGGTTTGTGGCAGCTGCAGCCCAAGGGCTGCCAAACTGATCAGTTACCTCCTAATGGTCTTATTGCAACTTGGGCTTGCAGCAAGGAGGTGGGAAGGAGGAACAAGCCAAGGAGGATGGAAGTTGGATAGTAAATACACAGTGCTCAGGTTGTCCACTACAGAAAGGACCGACTTCCAGCTGGCCCTTGATGTACAAGCTCTAAGCCAAGATTTATAAGAGCAGTGATGTGGGCTTCTTTTTAAAACCCAGACACGGTGCGACTTGAGTGACTAACTCCTGAAAATTGGTAATTTCCTGGTGGTTAGCAGGAGAAGGTCTGCCAATGGGAAAGCAGAAGCCGCTAATAAATTTATAGTGCATTATATGCCAATTAGACCCCTTCAGCCCTTCAAGAGCCAGCGCCGCCAATCAGGTTATCATTCCACAAATGTCCTCTTTAGAGCTGATCTCATCACAAATCAATCCTGCATTTACAGAGCAATTCTCATTAGTATTACCCGGGAATGCACTTGTGAAACAATGCGAGTGGGTATTTTACTTCTCCCCCCTCGGCGCCCTTCCCCAGCACCTTGTGCACAGCTATTTACTCCTCGTACACAGTCACGTCTCAACTTCAAATGGTAAATAATCAGCCTGAAGACCACATTAATTCTGCATTGAACCAGATTTATTACACGCGTCATACTTGGGAGTTTCACCGTCATTCGCAAGCCAGCCGTGAACCTCTCGGTTAAATTACATCCTTGTGTCTGACCACGCACCATGCAATGCTCTGTCAATACCGCGACTCGGAGCGGATCCCTCCACTTCCCACCTCATGACATCCACAAGTGCCGAGACACCCAACACTGCTTATCGGGGCAATCAGAAAGCGGAAAAATACAGAAGCAGAGAGAAAGGAGGAGTCTGCACGGTTTAGTGTCTTCAGCATACACAAAGATTTACGCGGTCACAGCTTAAGCCATGTCTTGGTGCCTGTAGTCTACGCAAGCACCACTGTGTTTTGGACGCTTTACAAAGCGAATTTGCCTTAATTTTCGGCTGAACAAAGTTAGGAACGGACTTGAGTTTCAGCTTTGCACTCTGTGGTGGTACAAAGATGCTGACTGGTCAGGAACGCAAGGCAACCCGAGTCACTATGAACGCATTTTCCTTTTCCTTTCCTTCTCAAACCAGATTCAGACTTCGGAGAAGTGCCACAAGAAATCTGCCCCAACCCTAGGCAGCTTCCGCATATTTCAATTCAAAACTACTTCATATTTGTTCTGATGGAGCTAAACACTTCACGGTTTGCTCTTGTCGGCTGCCACAGCATGAGCACGAGCAGCAAATGTTGTACAATTGCAGCTGTTTTGGCTCCGAGTGCTGTGGGATGTTCTTGTTGGGGCTCGGGGATCTTCTGAGCTTGGGACAAGAGGAACAAACCACCACAGTCCTTCATGGTGCTTTGTCCCCCTCCTCCTCCTGCACCGGGATGCCCAAGAGCATCAGGACATGGCAGGCAGTGGTGGAAACTCACCTCATTGCACCTCCTCGACAGACGTAACGTCCACGTTATGGGGATATCAGGTACAGGAACTCTCCAATGCCAGAATTACCAACACAGCCTTCATTTCCCCGCTCCCTCTCCTCTGCAGCCAGGTAAGCTTGTTGTTAGCCACAACAGGACCAAAATTTGTTTGCCAAACTGCCCCTGCCCCTCACTCATTTTAAATTTTGCAGAGAAAAAAAAACAACCAACACCACCTTCGGAAGAGTGGTGAGTGATGCCTCAAGCCTTGGGCTGTCACCTGCATCTTATTTCTTCTTAACCTCTTAAATAACATCGGAATTCACTTTGTCCCCCGATGGGCACCGTAATGAGAACCACCTGTCAATCACCGCTCCATTAGCCTGGACAGACTTTCACTTCCTGAAACAATTTATTGGATTCCCAGAAGCGAATGAACCCTCTTCCTTTTGAGACTTTTTTTTTTGGGGGGGGGGGGTCGCTATTCAGCAGGAGTGGGTTTCCCTTCTGTGCCTGCTGAGCGGTCATTGTTTCCCCCCGTTTGCTCATGGAAACGGTTTCCTGAGTTGACCCACCTCTTCTTGTCCCCAGCAGCCCAAGTGTTTGCCAAAAACTTCCTTCCACTGCTCAGTTCACTGGCGCTATACAAAACCCACCAGCTGTTTCCAGCCACTGGGGCAGGGGAAAAAGCCCATGGTGCCGTTAACCCTTTCCCAACAAAACCCTCTGCAGAAGGAGGGCTGCTCGGGTCAGAGGGGCGATGGAGGGGCGCGAGCCTGTCATCCTTACAGCAGATGAGCGGGACTCCAAAGTAGCTCCTGCTTACTTAGGAAAGAAATATCCGTGCTCATTTAGCGTGAAAACTAAATAGAATTTTGTCTTCCTCTTCCTTTCTCTTGGTTGCGCTCAAATTGCAGCTCAGAGAAAAAAAAAAATCTGACTAATAGAGGCTAAAACCACTTTAGTTGAAACATTAAAAGGAGTATTTTCTTTTCCCTGAATGTGTGCCATCCTTACGAGGTTCATTTGCAATGTGCCTATATCTGTTTTGATGAGATAATAAAATGCATTTTATTTAAAAATATTTCCATTTTCCCCCAAAGGAATTTAAACGGTCAGTTAATCTTTCTGCTTCAGAACAACCCACTGAGTAAATAAAAAGAGAGCTCAAGATTATATAAACCAATACTTTTTTCATTCCAACACTGGTCTCGAAGTCTAAAATCCAAGTGTACCTGAGCATCGGCTGTATGCCCTTTTACTATAAATCAGTTTAACTTTTAGCCTGGGAAAGAAAAAAAAAAAAGGAAACAAGATGACAGTTATCTCTAGCCTTCTGTGATTCTTGAGTCAACAGTAAATGGGGGGACTCGTTAGTGCCACAGTGATCCAAACAGGATGAAATTATGCAGTCACATAAGAAATAATATCTATTAGGCTAATTTAATCAACGAATACTTTACAGATGAATTAGAATGCAGAATCCAATTATTTCAAACATTTGGACTGTCAGATGCCACGTTTTCGAAGCAGTAGAAGGGGAGAAAAGGAAGGTTTAAGGATCCTTTTAAGACGAGGGTGGCTGGGCTGTATTTATAGCAGGAGCCCTTACAACAGCAGAGAACTGACAACCACAATCAGCACCTTCCGCGGCTCAGAGGGCTCGTGCCCAGGCGGCTCTAATCTAACCCCCTTCCGCGGCTCCCGGGGCACCTTCCTCCGGGATATTGGTATGGACAGCTTGATTTGCTGTTTTCAGTGGCTGATAATTACTGTCTCAAGTCTTGATAATTTCCCCTTGCCAATCACCCTTTTAAAAGAAGGCTTACGCTCTAATTACAATAGGTTTTTTTTTTCTACATTTTTTTTTTTATTTTGAAGAGAAAATGTGCCCCTGGATCCCGGCAAAAAAACCCTGGCGCTGCAGAACACAGGTTGCACATGGTGTTTATTCCCCTTGAAAAGGAAGAGCTTGCTTTGGTACACAAGTATTTACTAATAGAAGGGGAAATTGGTTTAAAACGCACCTTGGCTCAAAGAGGAGAGGACAGAAGACCCGAGGGCTGCGAGTACACACAGATCACATCCCTGACCCAGTGTGACTCCACATCTGCTTTTCCAATGCTTTGCCAAACCACAAGAGGATCACAACGCTCACCAGGCCATCATTCCTCCCTCCGCCGAGGAGGCTTGCGGATCGGGTCCTTGCCACAGAATAAAGGCAGAAGAAATTCCACATCCACGGTCCCTCTGTGGAGAATTTTCCCCCAAATGCACTAGAATTGGTGTTTCCTAGAGAAAGACAGCATCCAGCCTCTGTCCCATCCCCTTTTCCAGCTCAAGGTCGGCTCAAGTCTTATTTCAAGAACTGAAGACAGCAAATGAGTGTGTTCCGCTCAAGTCTGCAGGATAAAGATTACTCCCCCTCCCCATTAATGCACAAGCTCCTCCTGAAAGCTATGACTAGCTTGTACAGAAGAAAACAAGGCTACCAGAAAGTGATGAAGTCTTTAACTATCTCCTGGACTATCTTCCACAAGGAGCTAAATGAGCTTCATTCCGCAGCCTAAGCTAAAAAAAACCTCACACCATTCCGTTGGCCTATGAAGAACACAGAAAACCTTTTGCAAGTTGCAGAATGGAGATGCCCCATTGCTCTGCAAGGTCTGTGCTGCAATTCCCACCATACCTGTGGATCCAAACATTTTACTGCCCTGTCATCTGGAGCGGTTAATGGACTCTCTCATTGACTGGCTCTTGCTTATTTAAACATTTAATGCTTTCCTGATGCCCAAATTATACCTGTTCCATGTGATGGATTAGCACAGAATACAGCAGTGACATTTTCCTGCAATTTGTGGAATATCCAATTTTGATTACTTCAGGAGGAAAAAGTAAAGTTATAAGTAAACTGTTTTGATTGATAAGGAACAGAGGAATATTTAATGTGGTGGTTCATTGGAAGCCTTGATGAATGCCTGGCAGGACTATGATGAGTCTTTACAGAAGACATGCAATAGAGCTCTGGGAAGATTTAAGATATTTATTGCTCAAATAAACAAAACCAGGTGAGATGAGTAGGTGAAGTAGTACAGGGTGATTGCAAGCTGCTGATCAAGACCGAGCACAATTCTGATTTTTCCAGAGGAAAAACAAACTCATTTTCCATCTCGCTTACAAAACACTGACGGTCATTTTAGGAATTTCAGATGCTGCTTTTCTTCAATGAGGAACTGAGGACCGCTCCAGATTCAGGTTTTCATAGGAGATTATCTTCTAGGTAGCTCTGGCAGGTGTAATTTTGGGCTGTCTGTTATTGAGCAGTACCTTTTTAAGACCAAGATACAAGATCCCCATGGGCCCCACTCCTTCCAGCAGCAGCATTGCCAGCTATGGACTTCCAGCCGAGAAAGGTTTTCCAAAAGGAGTTCCTCGCATGGTGACCTGGCTGCTACTTGCTGAAGTGGGTACACTCTGATGTCTAGTAGCAGCACTAACTTCTGCTCCAAAGCAAGGTGTAGAGATTCTCTGAAGACTCAGGCTGCTTTCTTGATAAGAAAGCAAATCTCTCTTACCCAGTGCCTCAATGACACCACCATGTCAACAACCTTCCTTGTCTTCTTGTGATGGTAAAAGCAAGTGTGGCCCCTCCACTCTGAACCGCACCTTTGTGAACATTCCTGGAGCTCTCTCCAGCTGCGAGCCTGGAAGACACTTTGTATTGAGAGCATCTTCCCAAAACAGTTCAGAGTAAGGGAACCTTCAGAGAGATACAAGGAAGAAAAAAGCCACCAGTGAAGAGTATGATGTGTTTGAAGGGAGGGTTGCATCAGAAGCACCTTCTCCTCCTTTGGCAAAGGAAGCTCACCTGAGCCCACAGTGCCATTCTGCCATTAAAAAGCTAAGCTGCTGTTGTGCGGTGAACAGAACTGATTTTTTTTTTATTTTTAGTTTACTATTACTGGGTGGGGTTGACGGATGTTTTGGACAGAAGAGTCTGAAAGGAGGCTTTGTGACCCCAGATGATTAAAACAGTTGTCTTGAGCAGAGTTTGTCTATTCCGAAAATAAGTGGGGGAGCCTCCAGCTAACCCATCAGCGATCTGCCACTGGCAGACAGACGCACTGATGAGAAATGACAGCTTTGCAACAGGTTCCAAATCCAAGTGCAGTAAAACTAGCTAGCTGTCGTGTGCTGTTGTTAAAGCTGTCTGACCGCTACAACCACCCTGGCGACTTCCCGCTTTTCTAGCTTACCTGCTCCAAGAACCAACACATGGTGTGATGGGAACACCACTCCAAGGAGGATAAAAAAATTCCTGGTAATAAACTGAAGCATGCTTACAACTGTATTTGCAGGGTAAGAACACGGTGGCTTGAGAGGATGCTTTGCCCTTTCAGACACAGAGAAGAACCCAACAGCATGGTCTGTTATTGCTGACTGTCAAAACTGACTGTGCAACAGCCAAGACTAAGGATCTGTTGTCTTCCCTGCAAACTGCTGGGACTTTCCAGGGCTATTAGCCGGCGCTGTCACATGTCCCACACCACTCGTCCTCTGCTGATAACATTCAGGATCAGATTTTTAAGCTCTAAGTAATCAAACCATTTTGTCTACTGGAAAAGGTTTTTCTAACCTCAAAAAAATATTTACTGATTATTCTGAGGTCCAAACAATGTGACAGACCTAGCTGGTTAGTTTGTATGGCTTTTATAGTGAAAAAAAAAAAAATCCTATTATTGATGTGATCTAGCAGTTAAAATGCATGCTTTAATTTCTTGCCTGTGATAGGAAATTTTCTATTTTCCATCCGATAAAAGCCAGGCAGCTCCCAGAAACAGTCAGAAAGAGGCTGATCAAGTTTCTGAGCATTTTTTTTTTGTTTTGTTTTGTTCCTGGATCAGGCCAGAAAGGATGGATCACTGCTAACTCCCAGGTCAGACCATAAATTGCATCTCTGAAGGAAACTGATCCCAATCCTGCCTCGCTAAACCATGCCCCGGTGAGTGGAGTGTCGGCACTCCAGCAATCCCACTGCATGTTCCCAATCCATCTTTTGGGAACTGCTTCTGAGGAATACAATAACTTGGCAGCTACCTCGAATCCTGCCTGGATGCTTGGAAAAAGCTCTCGCTCCCTTAGAGATCAAGTGGGCAGCAGCCCCTTCGCAGGAACTGGTCTATGAGCTACCACCACATGTCTAATTAATGACCCTGCCGGTCGCAGCTGGAAGAGCTGAGCTGGGGGTGATTAATTAAATTAGCTGGCAGAGGAAATTACAGTGGAAAAGCCAAAGTTTGATTGCTCCATAATTAACCGCAGTGCAAATAATATCTGCATCTATAACTTCCAGCGATGAGATCAGAAGCCAATTGAATTTGGCACTGATTGAAGCTGTAAATATCCTGTGGTGAAAAATGATAGGTTTGTTCTGAAGGGAAAACTTACAGAAATGGACATCCAGCGGATGCAAGAGGGGAGCAGGGGACATGGGAGGAAAGAGCGCTGGAATTAGATCTTGATTTCAGCTGATTTCTGCAGTCTTTTGGAGTGATGAAGGACTCAACATGGAACAGGGAACATGGAACAGGAAGAAATTATTTTAAGAATCTGCTATAGCTGCTGAATGCAGTGAGATTCCTTCTGAGAGATTCAGCCAATCTAGAAAGTCAAGGCCACCTAGATCACCTAGCCCCTTGCCTTCTTCCCTATCCCGTGTTCGCTAGCGCTGGGATCCATTGCTGGGAGGTGACCACACAGCTTATGGTCACCACTCCAAATATCACCTCTCAATTTCATCTTCTACTGCTAGGACCACTTCCTTGAATCCTAAGAACCTGTTTTTCCAAGGACCATATCACCTCTAAATGCCTGTGACCCACTCCATCCCTCCACAGTTATTGCCATTTCATTATTAACTCCCTGCGGTGGGGTGGCCCTGGCTGGTGCCACCAAAGCTGCTCTGTCACCCCCCTCCTCAGCTGGACAGGGGAGAAAAAAATATAAGAAAAGGCTCGTGGGTCAAGACAGGGTTGAAAGCACCACAGGCTGGACTCTTATGTTCAAAGTAGGGTCTGGAGCACACTGGGTGCATGTGGAACCTCCAGTTGGGTTTCTCCAAAGGGAATCTCATTTGTGTGCCCCAAAACCATCTCACGAACCAAACCAGTGCCTGCTCCTGCTCTGGTCCAAGCAGATTTTGGCACCTACTTTGCAATCCAACCCTCCTCAACACCTTGCAATGGTATACACAGCCCCCAAGCAAAAGCACATCAAAGTTCCTCTGTTTGCATGAAAACAAAGTACACTGTCCTCCTCTTGCTTGTTAAGCACCTCTCTGTAAGGCAAAAACCTCTGACTGTTAGCCCAAGCTATTGGTCTCTCATCTGAGGAATAATAAAAACAGCTTATTTTTTTATTACTTTATTACTCTTGGGCTGACAACACTATTTTTTTGCTTTATCCTGAAGCCTTCCCTGCAGACTGAGCTGATTCCTGCATGTCCCACTACAGCAGTGAGATGATCTGCCACACCTTGACTGTTGAAAATACAACCCAAACCTCTCTTCCCCAGGATGTCACCTGCACTTGCCTCTTCATACAGTATCCCGTTTGATGTTGGTCATTTTTTGAAGGGTATTTTCCTTGCACTATGGAAATAGCCTTTCTGATGCTTACAGTAAAATCTACACTGTGGTATCTCATGTTCTCCTCTCTCTTATTCCACATTTTAACACATACACTGATATCCCAATGAGCTGCCTGGCTCCACAAAAATGCAAATGCAACAACAAACACCAGCTAAAACTTTGGATTTGGACATATATTAATTTGACAAATCCCAAAAATTTATCAGAAGCATCACTTTCCGGACATTCTCTTCTCTCACTTCTTTTTGAGCGTTCCGTTTGCATGTTCTGCGCATCCCCAAGTCCCACGTGCTTCTCCACGCCTCCCTCCAAACACCCCCAGACTCCTTAGAAATGTCAAACCATGCTATGTCCACATGAAAAAAAAATCAAAATCTTGATGACTTATTTGTAACAGAACTGCCATCAGTCACACAAAACGTATCCAGCCTCCAGATACGCTTCACAGAAGCACCAGCAAACCTGGGTGCCAGCTCGAGATCTGAGCTGATCTGCCACAGGCAAGGGACTTCGCAAAAACCGACTTTTGAAAGGTCATGAACTAGAGAGAAATTCTACAAAATAATTAAGAAATGCTCCCCTTCCCCAATTTTAAATTCTCTGTTGGCTTTAATTAACTTGCCCTAGGGCAATAAGCCAAGCAATGAGGTTGGCGAACTCTTAAAAGTACAAAGCAAATTGTCTCTGCACAGCTCCCACCCCGCCCACATTTCAAACCATGGGATATTCCTTTTTCTCTCTCTCTTTTTTTTTTTTAACGTGGTTCTTTAACATGTAAACTCAGCACTATTTTACAGGCTGGCTCCATGGAGAAAACCCCATATATCCTGCCTGCAAAATGCTAGCGACAGTGCATTTCTATTTCAATAAGAAAAGAAACAAGAGGATATTCAACCAAATTATGATCGAATCTAAGACTCGTCTTACTCCGTAGGAGGCTGTTATTTCGAGAAGTGACCTGATAAGCGGAATGATTTCACCACGTGTTTGCTGCACCTTTTTTTTTTTTTTTCCTTCCCCTTTTTTTGCCTTAATGCAACAAGCTGATCCCAGCAATCTCAGGTATCTCTTTATGACTGGTCTGAGATACAGGAGTTGCACAAGTGGCCAAAGCAGGTCTGGTCTAGAAAGGCTCAGACAGGAGCACACACATGGAATTAGCAAAGGATTAGAGCTGCAAAGATGGGAAAAGAAATAAAGTCAAATTTGGATAGTATCTCAAGCTGGAAGCTACCAGACATCCTTCAGTTTGAGCACACACTGACACAATCCTCGTCTTTCCACTTGTGGAGAAGTCTTAAAAATGTTAATTGAGGTTGTGATTTACCTGCACGTGCACCTCGATTTTCCCAGGCTGGCTGGTACTGTAGAGAAGTGAAAATACAACAAAAACATCCCCTAGAAATTCTGACCTGAACCAAACCAGGAAAATTTAAATCTTTTGGGGAAAAAGAAAAGTTAGCTGGGAGATTTCTAGGCCATGACATAATCATCTGTTCAGCGCGAAGACTTTTTGAAGCTCATCCCATCTGTACCTTTTGAGGCTTACCAATTATGAAGAGATGGCTTCTTCTCACTACCGCACATCTCTGCAGACTCGCACAAAAAAATGCTCCAGCGCCAGGACTTTGCACTGTCTGTACAATCCAGTTAATAGGCACCGTAAGGCGTTCCATTTCCCTCTAATTCCTACCCTCCAAAGGCTCCGGTTCGTCACCTGTGCTCACCTCAATGTACATTAGCCTGCTATTTAATTACTCTAAAGCTGGAGCGATGGCAGTGTTATTTTTTTCCAGTCACTCTCCTCTTTTGGGGGTCCGCTGCTGGCTCCCCCACACCTGAAAATCCAGCGGTCAGAGCATTGCCTCTGACAAACGGACAGGACTGGAGAGCCGTGGGGGAACCGCCTCGGGGCTGACGCGTACATCAAGTTTCAGTCCGGTCAAAAGCCAGCACCATCTTTCACTGCTGCCCTTTTCATTTAGTTATCTTACTGAAGTCTTATCTCCTCAGTCCCTTGCCATAGGCTACCAGCTTCCTGCAGAGTCAGAAACAAAGCTCAGTCTTAAACAAAGAAAAAAAAAAAAAAGGAAAAAAGAGAGAAAGTTGGTCACAGTTACTGTTATGGAGCCCTGTGGGTTCTGTAGCCACGACCAAAGCAAAGGCATGCTGCTGCTTCTGTGCCTAGTGTCACTGGTCAGCAAAGCCCCCAGTAGCATGGCAAGGCACTGCCTTTTTATTTTTATTTTTTTTTTTTTTAAGTACTGTTCAGCATCCCTGCCGCTTGTTTTAGGCAATGCTCTCCTCTCCGCTGCACCACCAGCTCAGATTAAGCCACCTGCTATCCCAACAACCTCCGAAGGCTGCAACGGTCAAAAACAATGCGGGAGGATGAAGGAACTGAACTATCGACATCCCTAGTGACCACTATGGAAAACTTGCTGCCCGTGCAACACAACCTTCCCATAATATCCCGTCTGAGCTAAGCCCAGGAAAAGGCAACCCGAGGACCACCTTCCCATGCTCTCAGCCTAACCAGCACCAGCCTGTCCTTGAATTCAACCACCACTGCTTTATGGAACTCTTAACAGCAGAAAAAGTACGTAGGAATGTTAATTTACACAATAAAGCTTCAGCAGCACAAACCAGGAAAAAAACAGCTTTAGAGCAAGTGCTCTTATGTCAGGTAGAGCAACCAATTTGAATTATATGTTTAGTTAACCCGCTCTATGTTTGGTGAGACCTGACAGAGAGAAAGAGACAGCTGTGACCTCAGGGCAGGAGAAATGAAAAGAACAGGTTAAACACCAGGTACACAGAAAAGCTTCAAACGGAATGTTTTACACAAGATATCTTTTTTAACAAAATATGTATTTTTTTAATATGCTGGGTATCTTCTTTCCCAGCCAAGCAGCTCCACTGAGCTCCTCAGCAGCAGCAAGCGCCTGCCTTACAGCACTTTCTGAAGCTGAACACATCTCACAGCCCAGCTTTTGGTGCTGAACCCAGAGACCACGTCATACCTGATGCTTGGCATTTTTTTCCTCAACTGCTTGCTTGTTGTTTTTTTTTATTATTACAAGTTGCAGCCTCGCAAAGCTCTGCATTTCAATAGCAACACAAGCGTCAGATGTTTTTCCTTTCGTAAATAACTGATAAAAACAGCTACTATTAAAGACAGCAAGGGCAAAAATGGCTTTGGTAAGGCTGCCCAATGCTTTATCCAGTAAACTCCACTTTTTGGTCGCTTTGAGCTTGCCATATTTAAAATTAAACTCTCCACGTTCATTCCTCAGGTGTCGTGGAGTAACAGATAGGTGCAAGCACACATACATTGAGCAGCGTGGAACTTAAATTTTGGTGTAAATGACAAAAAATGGGTTCATGTGAGCATAGCTAATGTAAATGTACTCCCCTGCAGACGTTCTCTTGCAAAGTTCAATAATTTCTGTTGCAAAGTTCAATAATTTCTGTGCTTTGAACAAGGAGTTGCTCCTGGAGTCACAGAAGTGTCTGTTTGGCTCCCAGTAAAAACCTATCCAATCTGCTAGCTGCTAACTCCTGAAAAAGGAGGACATGAGCTTTGTCAAGTTTCTGGTGGTGCTGATTTTTTTTTTTTAAATACTCCTCTATGCTGTGCTTGCCCCATCTGACAGTAAAGCTGCACCACACTGTACTCTTAACTCAGGTATTTCATCTCAGACAGCTAAAATAAGCACCACAAACACCATCTCACTATTAGCTTGGTTTCCATCTCCAGTCCATACAGCCAATTCCAAGCTTGGCAAGGCAGCAAATATTTTTTTTTTTTTAATAAATATATCAGGGAAAAAAAGTGCTTGCGTCCACCTGGTACCAGTTTCAAAACTACTCCCTCCTGATCCATGCTTTGATCCAAACTAGCAATAGTGGGGCACTGGTTCACCTTACACCCAACGTGCTCCAGCTGCGGGCTGCTGCTGGATCTGCCTTCATCTGTCCCCCTTGCCATCATCTCCCACCCTGGTCTTCTCTGCACTTCTGCAGAAGAGCTAACCACCATCCTGGTCTGGCTCCTGGACTGAAGTATGGCATTTGCTTACGGACCTGTCCCTCTGCAAGCCTGTAGCAAATGTGGGATGCAGTCAGATGGCCAGGAGGCTATAGTCTCCAAGGGATGGGAAACGTCACTACCATACAGGTATCCTTGTTCATCTTTTCTAATGGCTGAATTTTCTGGGGAAAGACTAACCCATAGTGGCTGGCATCTGACTCATCTCCAGTGGTGCTGGCCTTTGGCCATTAGCTTGATGTAAGTCACATTTCCCCTCAATTTATAATTACAATATCATTTTTTTTCCCCATTTGAAATTAATATCTTTGTTCTAATTAGTTCTTCCATCCCTCTGTTGTAGTACCCCAGTTAAATACCGACCCATGTAGTTTCTAGTACACACAGCAACGGTTCTCTCTCTATCAGTAAGTTCTCTGTTGACCTTCTCAAGTCAGTAGCTTATGGCCAAGCAGACATGAAGTCACAGTGAAGACACTTTGGTCTTTAAAGATAAGATGCTCCCTAGCTCTGCTAGGTGTTTGGGAGAGAACTGACACAAAACAAGGAACAATCAGTCTGCATCTAAACCGAAAATTAAGTTTGAAGCCAAGAGTTTACACTGTTTGGAGATCTTTAGAACAAGCACTCAACCAAGAGACTGGTTTTTATTATAGCAAACAAAAAAACCCACCATCCACATTTTTTTTTCTGACAGCTGATAATTGACTTACGAATATAATTTCCCAAATATATCTCCCCACTGTCTCAATCATCACTGTTCACACAACAGAAAGAAATCCTCCTTGCTTGAGTCCTGAACTCGAATCCTAGATTTCCCAAAGTGTAACAGCTCACTGCATTTCTTTTTAGGGCATTTCAGCTTAACTTGGTGCTTTTCAGTGTGGCAGCCAAATACACACAAAAACAGAGCCAAAAATTGTCAAGAATCTCAGCTGGTTATACCACCAAGGTAAAACATTTCAGTCCCTATCACTTGTCCTGCTGCAGAAACCTCAAGAGGCAAGATGTCCTCAAGGAGGTCGGGTGTACCCAGAGTGGGTTTCTCATTTTTTCATCAACACCGAAAAGCACCTTCAAAACCAAGGGTTGACACGTTACAGAAGAAACCTACCAACTGTCACTGGACTTGTAAAAAAAAAGAAAAAAGGCAAAAAGCTACTAAAATAGGGACTGCTGCCTTTCTCTTCCTTTATTGTATGGAAGCAAAGCTACTTGCCTTTTCTTTCAAGGCCCCTGGAAGACCCTTCCCTTCTTTTTCTTCTTAGTTCAGTATTCAGACTTGACCACTGCCTCTGACTCACTGCTCTGATCTTCATTGGTGTACTGTCACCATACCCACAAAACCTGGGTGTCTTACCCAAGAGGTATCGAAACAAGGCTGAAGCACATTGCTCTCCTCTCTCCTCCAAATCATTTTCAAAGAATGAACAACAAATGGATGTGTGGATAATCTAACACGAGGGGCGTCAGTGAAAATGAGAAAAAGACAAGAGCAACGATGATTTCTTTGGGTCCTCTCTCCAAAAACTCCAGACTACACCAGCAATGCTTGGGCAAACTCTCCAGCGGGTAGCTGATTAGCAAGATGAAAAGGATATCCTAGAAACCCAGTGCAACTGGAAATCTTAGCTGACCATGGGCCATATGGATCCATAATGTACAACATGGCAGCACCCACGATGCACGTCTATGTTCCACATGAGGTACGAATGCAGAGAGCAACGTGTCAGGTCCATACACACGTACAGATTAAATATTCAGAGAATTTTACAAAAGTGGTATCTATGCTATTTAGATTTTACAAAAAAAAATAGTATTGTGGGTGTTACACCTCTGCTTTTTAACAAATGCTCTAGTGCGCTGCAGAAGGAGACAGAAATACCTCTCCTTTGCAGGCTTCTCCTTTACAGGCAATGCAGAGAATAATGATTATAATAATAATTGCAAACTGGGCTTCTGTTTACAAAGTGTTTGAGTTTTCATCAAAGACAGATTTGCACATAAGAAATGTGCAATTGAACCAGGGAGCATTTTATCTAATGCGCTCATTAATGTGGACAACCGGGGTCGACAGATTTTTTTTTTTCGTCGTTTTGTTTTTATTTTTAATCATCCAGGCACATCCCACACCGCTAGGCAGGCACCAGTGTTCTACTGGATCACCTCCTGAATGGCAAAGTCTGCCAAGCAGCTCCAAGGACAATAAAAGACACTGAACTACTACTCCTAACCTTCCTCTTTGGAGTATTTCATCTGAGCTTCTGAGGCCTCCAGACAGTGAAATCTGACCGGTCACCACCCAAGCTGACATTTTATTTGCCTCACTTAGTTATTCTTATTAGATGTATTTCCTGGAAGCTACTGGTAAGTGACACATTTTATTTATTTATTTTATTTTCAAATTTAATTTTAAAGCATGCAATCCAGCACGTCAGAATCTGTTCATTTCTACAGCCGTACGGGGAAAGGTTGGAGTTTACTGGCAGCAATGAATTAGGCTTTTTATTCATGTGCGCGTTTGAGAACGCAGTACTGTTGTAACTCATAATTTCTACATTTCCCTCATTATCTTTATGAAATACCTGCTGTCCAAAACAGTGCTAATAGAACGCCAGCTCACCAGAAGATGTACTGTTCAGCATGCTTCAGCCACCAGAAAGACCAGGAGTGACTTACAACTCTCACGGTCTGTTGGCGTCTTTTTTATTTTTTTTTTTATTTACCGTTTTTATTAATTCCTTCCCAGAGTCTTCCTCTGTTCATAGGACTTGCTGAAATATCTTAAGTCAAACCTTAAGTCCCCCAGCAGCTGTTGGGTGGGCAGAAGCCCAGCTGTCTAAACTTTATTGGCAGTAAATGTCATTCTCGCACACAAACTGCATGCCTGGAAAACCCAACGGCACATCTTGGGCTATCACATCCCATCACGTTCCCCGACGAGATGTGAAAACCGAAATGGAAAACGTCAACAAACTCCGGCCGCGGCGAGGAGCGGGGCATGCCCGCTGACAAGCGTGCCGCAATGACAGAAATGGGCTTGGAGTTGCAATTAGTGGCACTGTCATTTTCGGGCGCTCCTGCCAATTAATTAAGCCTGTCAAATGGAAAAACAGCGGCATTCACATGATAATTTATATAGGGAGAGACTAGCCTAGCAAAGCTGCTGCTGCAGCCAACAAAATTCCCTCCGAGCGCTTAAAAAAAAAAATAATAAAAATATAAAGAAGTAGGAAGGATGGCGTGGGGGGGGGGTGTGGAAGAAAGTTAAACTGTCCTTGTTATAATTGTTAACTCTGATCGCTCAAGTAGAAGACAGGCTGATTAAAACTCCAAACGAGCCCCTAGCTCGCTTAAATCTCAGAGTCCGGAATGATAGAATCAGAGGAGTTTATTCATACCATTAAGCCCCAGAGAACTTAATTGAAAGAAGAGCATAGCCTGGACCTTGACAAGCGGGAGGTCACAGTAATTGCTGCCGGACATATTTAACATTAAGATAATCAGGCCATTAATTACCCTTTGGATCATTAAATCAGCCAGTTGCAAAATGAAATTTCTGCCTCTATTACTCACTTGAGAGACCACAGGGGTGGCTTTTAATTTATCAGTGAGCTCGAGATACAAAGGACCAGGCTTGGGGAAGAAGGAAAGGGGGAGAGAGGGAGGGGGGGTTTGCTTCGGCAGAGGCAGGAATATCAATCCGCCATGCTTGGTGATCGTGGCAAATTAACTAGGTAAGATAACCTCGGCTTCTAAAGGCAGAAGCTGGGGGTATGTAAATAGATGAGGGCAGACAGGGAGATCAGAGCCTGCACACCACTTAGCAGGATAATAAAGGAAATCATCCTTGATTATCAGTGCTAATTTGGACACTGCCGGTAGCTTGTTATGCGTGTTCTGAGTAGCATTTAATTAATTCAATTGCTTGTTAATGAGGGAAGTGACATGTGGGGAGCAGATGCCACCCAACTGCAGATGGGTTCTGGTCAGCCCTTCACAATAATTTTTTTTTTTTTTTAATTTATTTTTTTAAAAACACCCTTCCCCCATCCCTGAAACGGGAAAGGTGTCAAGCACGGAGGAGCACTGAAAAGGCACAAAACACTGACCTCATCAGGCCAAGAACCGCCAAGAAACCCGATCTGACCGACCTTCCCCCCCCCCCGGCCCCCTTTGTAACGCCGCCGCCTGATGCCAGGAACCGGGGACCAACAGGACTGTAACGGCAATCCGATGGCCAAAAGGAAGACAAAATGAGAGAGAGATCAAGCAGAGCATCCTTACAAGATTCAGGATACAATGCCAGGGATCTTAACTGCTCCGTTTCCCTGGGCTTGCCTTTTATCCGTGCTGTCTATAATGAAGAGGTGATTATTTTTACAAAACACATTTTTCATACGAGTTGTTCCTCAGTTATCCCCCAGAAACCAGTGCACGCTCAGCACAGAGGACACTAGCCTCGAAATGGCAAGCCAGGCTTCAGCTTAGGACTGGAAAAGTCTGCTAAATATAGTCGAGCTACATAATGTTTTTTCTGACACCATTAAATTCAGTTCATTAGCGTGTGAGGGATCAAACTGGATCTCACGTCTTAAGGTGAAAGTCAATTCCCGACACCGCTGGCTCCTAGCTCCAGACTCCTCAGACAGCGTTAAGAACCTCTCTATTTTCTTATAACCTTTGGTAACCAGAATAAACAGGGTGACTGCTATGCAAACAGACTGAGCAAAATCACAGCCGATGCTCCAGCCTCCAAGCTCCCTTTAAAGAGCTGCTGCTTGGGGCTGCCTTGGCAGAGCTTAAAACTACACCTGAGCTGCTACTGATCGCTCATCCCTCACTTTAAAAATACATTTTTAATGCAGTTCCTCCTGTTTATGAATATTCTCAAAAAGATGCTGAAGTGGTGGAGTCCTTTAAGATTTGCATATCTAATGTAAATATTCAGCATCACTTGGACAGCAGAAAAAAAACGATGGCTGGGATGGTGCCTGGATATCATGCCGCCCTCCCTGTTCTGGGCCAGCAAATTCCAGCTGGTGGAGATGGCCTCGCTGCTGGCACAGCACTCCCAACAGGACCAAGATGGAGCCCTCGGTAGCTCAGAGGAAAGAGGCTAAGGGCCAGGAGCAGACCATCACCTCCTGAAGCAGGCAGAGGGATGGTGACATCTCGTCTCGTTTGGAAAAGGCCAACAACATCTTAGGAAGTCGATGGTGGCAAGCAAACCTGCAAACCAGAAGCCACATTGGCGTGCACATACATGTGTCCAGAAGAAAGACAAATATCTGGCAGGAGATCTACATACCAGAGCCAAAGGCCCAGGTGAAAGGCAGCACGGACTCCCCAGGCTGGCTCCACCACCCCTCCAACATTCCTCCATGGAGCAGTTCTGCCCCTACCCCAATGTGCCGCTCCTGCATTGCACCGCTCCAAATCCACGTTTTAAGAGTGTGCTTAAATAGTATCAATAGCAATTAGAGGGGAAAATCCTGACCTCATCTCCAGACCCAGTTAATTGTCACAACATTGATTTACTCTAATTTGACTTTTCACTCCAAATTAAACCCACATTACCGAAGGAGGGACCGCGGGCAAACTCTCCCCGTTCACCCCCTCCCCTCCAAGACAATAAATTTAATATTGAATACACCTGGAAAAAAAATGGCAGTTGTTACAGGATCCATACTGAAAGATCTTTTTCCTTTTTTCCTCCTTTTTTTTTTTCCCCTTCCTGCGAGTAATTAAAAGATGCTTTTCTTGACTAATGATCCCCCTGTTTAGAAATGGGAAGTCAATACTCCTTCACCAGCAGTCAGCTTCAATTTGTCACAGGGCTCCCGAAGTTTGAGCGGCGGTTCTCAGGGTTGCTGGTAATTGCTGGAACCAATTACCAGCCTTCCAGAGCTGCCCTGATCAGGGACCCATGGACACCACCGCTCAGAGGCCAGCTGGTCCCCTTTCCCTCCTACACTCATGTATTTGCCCGCACTTGGGTTTTCTGCAGCTTCGCCAACTTTTTGTGCCCACTGGGAGCCCGTGTTTATTCCTCTTTCCTCCCCAGCATCACGGCAACACCCTCAGCCCAAACTTTGCCTCGTGCTGCTGCTCAGCTCTGCTGCGTCCTCGGTGATTCCATTGCACTGGGGATGTGATGAAAGGAAAGAGTGATGCCTTTTGCTACACAACTCTTAAGCTCTGAGTTCACCCCTCCAATCCGAGAGCCTTTCAAAATACATTTTTAGTTTGGAAGAGTGAAGCGAATTTGAGTGGGCGAGGTCAGGATGGAGGACTGGTATGTTTGATGTGGTTTAAGTTTGATAATGTTTATTTTTGAGCGTATGAAATCAGAAATGCAAACCATACTCAAAGCCTGGCATATCTCTATTTTTATAAATATTGGTGACACTTTCCTGAGTAAGACTCTTTAATTCCATTGTGGTCTACAGTAGCCATTTGGCAATTCCTCCAGCAAAACAGCAGACTCCCTGGGTCTTCCCACCCTTCCCTCCACTTGACAGACACACATGGGATGCCACCCCAATGACTCTGACCTGTGCTGACCTCTCCCAAGCTGAAGGAACTGCTTCTGAAGCCATGTCAAGACTTCCACATTCTTTTTAGTCCAGCATGTGAATGTCCTCAAGCTTCCCAGCCCAACAGATATTTGTGGAGCAGCAAATAACCTTTTTTTTTCCCCCTAGAAAGCCTGTGGGTTTCCACTTATGGCTTTGTCTCCAATAGAGACACAACATGAACTAGTGAAACCCATGCATGGCTGATCGCCTTTACAAGAATCTATTAACAGAGGGACAAACATTGTGTTTGTCTAAGATCTTCCACTGATACTTTGTGCTAAGCCTTTGAATCAGCTGGAGGAACAGTTAAGAAATCTTCATAGAATCCCAGAATGGTTTGGGTCGGAAGGGACCTTAGATATTATCGAGTTCTAACCCCCCTGCCATGGGCAGGGACACCTCCCACCAGCTCAGGTTGCTCAAAGCCTCATCCAGCCTGGCCTTGAACCCCTCCAGGGATGGGGCATCCACAGCTTCTCTGGGCAACCTGGATGTGGCACATGGGGTTGCAACAGGGAATGGGGATATGAACGAGTCCAGGAGACACCTGGAGGAAAACATGGGAGTTCTTCCCTCTCCCACCTGACGGGGATTTGGCAAGAAGAGAACTCACTGAAGCAGGAGCATGCTGAGTGCAGGAACCTTAGCTCAAGACTCCAGCTGACCCCAGAGCCCACCAGCATGGGCAGGAACAGCCCCCAACACTGGCCATCAGCTCTCTTCCCCTTCAGAAGCAGCTTTGCTGAATGTTTCTTTCCTCCTTGATCTCCAAAGATCTTTGGACTCACTCCATCCCTCCTTCACCAGAACTCCAAATTTCAGCTCTTCAGTCATATTTCTACTTAGCTCCTCACCTCCTCACCCAGTCCATCACCTTCAGTAGCCTCTTCCCCCTCCAGACCCTCAACAACAACAGAGGGGTTTGTTTAACCCCGCTTCAGGTTCCTTGTGGCTGCTTCTCACGCAAGGAGAGCGAGAAAATGGAACTCAACAAATTCTGACTAAAGAACCTGAACTTATTTTCTTGCCACATCTTGGGCAGAAGGATGATGATGCTAGGAGAAACCCAAGTAAGGCACAGAAGGAGCCACACGCTTCGAAAACCAGACCTTGCACATATTTACGTGAAAAATACCACTTCAGTCCCTGCTGCAAACAACGCGAAAAAATAGGAGTAGCAAAGCAAGATTGCAATTGCTTTGGGGAAAATTTTCACATAATCTTAATTCTATTTTATTGTAACAGGTCTTTCACTGTGTAAGCGTGCACTTAGTCACACAGATGGGAATGCAGATTTTTAAAATGAATCTTTACACCTTCTGTTGAAAAAGGTTATAGTCCAGGAAAAAAGTGCAATTAGGCCACTGACAAACATAAACAGCTGAATATAAAAACAAAGAAGAATTCAAACAAGCTCTGAGCACAAAATACAAAGAGAACAAAGTTGATTTTCTGTCAGTAAAACTCACTTCCAAACATAAGAACCTGAATAATTTAATTCAAATGGATGGCTCTCTTTTCATCGGTCACATGTATTCTAGATTTTTCATTATAATATATTTACCATATATATACTAAATTAAAAAAAAAATCCAGTTGAGTGTATGCCTTTTTCTTTCACAAGTATTTCGTACTGAAGCATCCCTCCAGCTCACCTCAGTAGGAAGGAGAAACATATTTGCTAAGTGCAACGCTACAGGATCTCTGGATTAAAGTCACACTAATGACTGAAAGGCAGCAATAAGCTGATTTCAATCCACCTGACAAAATCATTACATTCACTGCCTAATAATATACACATATACAGCAGACATACAGTTTATGTATGAACAAAATCCCTGTGCGGGTCTCCCTGAGCATTTTTACGTGCATAATCATTCATCTAAGTAGGCTGATTAATGTACTGGCTTCATTCTCGAAGATGAACCAAAGGTGGCACCACAAATTCATTTTTCAGGGCTAACGAAATAATGTAATAAGAAACAGTTGACTTTATTACAGACAACAGTACAAACCTACTTCTACGCCACAGGAGGTGGCCCAGGCATACTCTCCCAGGTTATAATTTCACCTGATCCAGTACTGGAAAAAGCCAGATGCAGAGCTACACATAAACAAAACCAGAACGTAATTCCCTCTGATCTCTCTCCTATGCAGGAAGCAAATAATGGAGAGCTGAACCTCCATCGTGCCGTTTGCTGCCCGGGAACCAACCGGCGCTGGGATGCAGGCTCCCCCCTGGAGCTCGCCCTGAGACAATTATAATGCGCTACTGAGGATGACTTCAAAGACTGACCCAGCTGGGCAAGGTAGCCCAGAAGGTCCTTCTCCTGCCTGAACCTCCCTGCTGAACCACAGTCTGCCCCAGGTCACTCTGCTCCCCCCAGGCCAACATGTTTGTTATCACCAGAAGCACTTACATCTCAGAGCTATTAAAATCAGGAAAACATCTTTCTTTGTCACTGAGCAGACAAATAAAGCATAAAAACCCTTCAGCTTTGGGTAGGACAATGCACCTCAAAGATTTTTCACTCTCTTGAGCTATGACGGGTGGGTGAAATCCTGTTCTCATAGGAAACACACACCCCCATCAACTTACAGTTCTACATGTATCACTTAAAAAAATGTACACAAGTCCCCAGTGAGCAGGACTTTCAACATCTGTGATGAGAACCCAAAGACCTGCCGGCCAGGTACCAATTCCTGGGTGAGCCTGACCTACTGAGAGCAGATGATTAATCACAAACGGATGGTCCAAGAGCCAGGAACTTTGTGGCCAACTGAAACAAAGGAATGCGTTACAGGATCATTTAGATTGAGGAACAACCAGGCGGGAGGTTTCCATCTCCCGCTGTTTTGTCAGTCAGTCGATTGAACACAAAAAAATTGTAGTGCTGCTAAGGAAAACCTTCACAAGAGTGAAAAAGTAACAGGGTCACTCAACTTCTGACACTCCTTCCCCTTTGACACATGTTCTTCCTGGGCATGCAGTGAAGATACACATATATATATATATATCACACACACCAAATGATTTTTACAAGGTGTACTCCATAATTTTAAAAGTCCACGTTGTAAAATGTGGTAGCACCCTACCACCTCTGACTGCAATGCCAAAATGAGGATGGATGTGCTCATAGCCTATAGCCTTGGCCATGTACAACCTGCAAGCTGCGGTGTGATGGAGCAGAGCCTACCTTGTGGAGTCTGGCGAAGGTTTCATGTGGCCCTGGCTGCTCTCCTCCCAGACACTGTTGGCCAACTCGTTCCCGATGGCAGACATCACCTTAATGAGCTCTATCGGCCAGTCATCCAGGTCGAGCGAGCGGACGCGGGAGAGGTGTGTGCCAAGGTTCCGGTGTATTCCTGAGCATTCAATGCAGATGAGGGCTCCCAGGTTCAGGCTGGCCCAGTCGGGGTCTATGGGAAAAGAGACACAAGCAATTAGTACAACGAAACTCCTGACAAAACTTCCTAGTTAATGATTGTAGATAAAGATTTTAGCGCCGAGGGGAAAAAAAATGCAGGTGTCCTGTCCAAAAGCACAGTTGGGAGGTCTTCCAGTAGGGTCAGTTCTGCCCTGTGGAGAGATACCAACCTTCCTGAGAAACCTTCATGGAGTAAAAATAATTGTGTGTGTGTTGGGGGGGTCTCAAAAGATGTTATCAATCCACCTCCAGTCAAAAGAAAAATATGAATTAGAGAGAAAAGAAGAAACAAAGAAAATACAAACAGAGCAGCAGGCAGCTGATGATGAAGCCGTGGAGAAAGTCCCTCCCTGGGAATCTAGAGCCACTCGTAGCCAATTACAAGGGAAAAAGGAGGAAAAAAAAATATAAGTGACTAGATACAATGTCTCTGTTGCTAACTATATCAACTCCCTTAATAATCATCTATATCATCACCTGCATATGGCGCTCACATCTAACGCACTATGGGGTATGTTTTCATCTCCAAGATCAGGGAGATAAGGACCAACATGAAAATGTGATACTTTGAACAGCCCCAATTTTAGCGTACGAGCCAGAAGAATTCCACCAACACACACACAAAAATAACCCCACAGACGATCAGGCTGCGACATTTCCCAAGATGGTTCACTTTTTGGTCACTTTCCTGTATTATTTACATCTAGATTCATACGAAACTCCCTCTCTTCAACAATTCATTTTAACAAAAGCAATGAAAGCCACATGGGAGGAATTTTTGGTGGGGTGTTCTGTTTTTCCTCCCCCCTGCTGTCAGATCTTTTCTTCTCACCTTACCCTGGGCCTCCCAAAGAACTCGTAGGATATCACAAATACCAAGCAGCAAAATGGTGATTAATTGAGAGGATAGGCAATTTTTATACAAATCCAAATAAAACTCAGAGCTGATAGAAAAAGGAATTTCCAGTGTCCCCTTTCCACGTGGGGAAATTGAATCCAAAGGCTCATTCCTACTTTATGTAACCCAAAATCAAAAAGTGATTTTTGACAGCTAAAATATGTGGAAACAAAATGTTCCCTAGCTCTTTGTCATGTCATGACAAAAAAAAAAAAATCTGAAAGGAGAGCAGACAATTTTAATTGCAAAGTCCCACATTTCACTGAAGGCATAGATTGACATTTTTCAGCCAGGCCTTAAAAATCTAAAAATATCCCCAACAAGAAAAACCCCCTCCATCTCATTTTACCTGAGCAGAACAACAGATCTTCTGTTTAAAAAGGTCTTGTCCATACCAAGTCTTACACTAGGAACATAGAGCATTGCAGATCTCTAAGTAAGGTGAGACAAAGCTCCTGCCCCGCTTTCCACATCCTTGCTAAGACAACCACGACAAACTCCTTTCCTGCATGTTTCTTCAGGTCACCTCCACCAGTTTCAGTGTCTTCCCAGTGGAGGAACCAGTAGCATATTACAAAGACACTAAAAAACTCCGAAATACTCATTTGTCAGTAAAAGCTGACAAACACCGCAAACATTAATTTAAAATTTACAACCTGTGCCCAGGAATGAAGTTGCTGTCCCTGACCTTTAATCTTCAAAAACAGAAAACAACCCCAAAACCAGAAAGTGCAACGAGCTCAAAGAGGCACAAACTCACAACAAAACAAGAGGAAAAAGTACTGATTAATATTTCTCCAATTATTCTAATAGAACTGAAGTTAAAGACCTCCCAAATACCTCGGTGTACTTGAGGTACATCTACTGTATCTTTTACTAAACAAATCTTTAAAATATTCTCCTATTTCCAATAGACAGCACTGGTAAGATGGAAGTAGTCCACCAAAGCGATAACCAGGAGTTACACGAAATGTTGTCAAGCTGGTATTTTAAATTTCAATAATCTGATACCACACAGCTGAGTTTGAAGGTGGCAAACTAGGAAAGACAAGCACTGAACCCATTATGGACATCCCACGAAAAACCCGATGTGTCCATCTGGTTATAACTGGCCAATGCAGAGCAAGGCAGGGCTTTGACAAGGAGCCTGGACAAGTGGCATAATTTGATGGATTCTGGGAAAAAACCCGACATGATGTCACTTATGACTTCTGTTTCAGGGTGTACATGTGAAAAATTGTCCTCCAGAGGAGGTACGTGAGATGATAAGTCACTGCCCGCCAAGAACAAAGGCAAGCTGCTGTCAGCTACACGCTCAGGGATGTCCCTTGTTCCTACCTGCGTTCGCCTCCTCCCATGTGCAGTTGAACACGTTTTACATCTCATGCTGAAATTCGTTACCACTGATTTATACTGAAAAGAACCATATGTGGTTAGCAAGCCATAACTATGCAAGACGGCTTTTTCTTTTTTGTTTTAGATGATCAAAAACGGGCTCACTTCTCCTGCTGACGCCACCAGTAATTCTGAATTGGAGGATGCTCAGAACACTTACAACCACACGCAGGCTTTTCTCCGGTATGCATAAATCCAGATTTGACAGTAAAAGAAGGAAAAAGCTCATTCAATGCAGCTAGAGGTACTAATAAAGCTATTTCCCTTTGTTTTACTTACAATTTGTCAAACAAAATCTGAGCTTTTTTTACATCGCTGAATATTCCCAGATGATAATTTTCAGCTGTCTGTATTCTTCAAGGTATTTAAGTTCTCTCCTTCTCTAAGAACCTCCTCCTCACTTTGACTTGCACCTCCATCAGACCCATCATTTGAAGCTCTTTTAGGAGAATAACCCCTCCCCACTGTCTCCTTCATCCCTTTCGACACAAGGTTGCTAATGAATGGCTTTGCCACGCTAAATCCTGGTGAGTTCAGCATGTGTAAGATGGTGCTGGGCTGAGCAGAGAAGGAGCAGAAGAGCCAGGGAAAGGACAAGAAGTAGGGGGTGAAGGCATCATGCAAAGAGTTGCAGCAAAAGACAGGGAAGTGGAAGATTGATGGCTCTTGAATGGAGCTAAGGGACAGCAACATCTCATGTGCCTTTGCTCCCCAACATCGGGCTTTGTGAAGATGCAAACTACGGGAGCTTTCCACAAGAACACTGGTGTTTGTGATGCTAAATGCTCCAGGGGTAAGGATGTGCCCAGACAAGGCAGAAGGACAGAGAAGGAAATAAAGCAGAGCCTGGCAGAAAAAGCAGCAGGCTGAGGTTCACCTCACGTTTTAAGATACATCTCTTGGGATATATCTCAAATTTTTCAGAAGGAAAGATGGTGGCCTGCAAACTAGGAAGGCCAAATGGCAAGAGGAGTCAAAGAGGGTATAAATAATCTCCAAGAATATAAACAATTAAGAGGTTTCAGTTGAGATTCCAAAATCTCCCTCCCCAGAAGCTAGCCAACCAGGCGTTGAGTGTTGCCAAAAAGGGTGGTCCCACCCTGCCCTCTCCCAGCAACATGTTCTTGGCACATCCCTTCTGCTGGCACCGTGCACGCGTGGCCAGCTTGACCCATGAAGCAATCTGGATGAAAACCAACCTGGCTGGAGTGGAGGAAAAAGAAAAAAGAAAAACGAAAAAAAAGTGCTGCTTTGTTGCACATTTTCCTGATTAAACATCTAGCTTTGCTGTGTAAATACTGGGATGCGTGCATGGCTGGGGAGAGAAACACACCTTGGGCACAGCGTGGACTCTGGAGAGAGCAACCAATGTTCCTATTATTTCACTCTGTGCAAAGCCCCAGTGAAATTTGTACCCAGAGAAAAATAAATGAATATTTTTTCCATTTTAAGCACATGTAAAAATTACAAGAAAAGTTCTGACTTTCAAATATCAAAGAAATACAAACACACAAGTTCTCAATCCTTCTACTCCTGCAACTAATTGCTTTAGAGCAAGAGAACTTCCTTTTTGTGGCTTTGTTGCAAACCCCTGGAACTAAAGAGCACCAAAATAATGACCTCAGACGGGGTTAGTGAGGTGAACTGCAACTCAAAGTATTCTTGAGAACACTTTTCTGAACATTACGTATACGTTTTAAAAAAATAAAAAAAGGGAAAGAAACACAAAGGGGAGAAAAAAAAAATCCCAAATCAGTTTTCTAGTATCCAGATATAATGAGCAATGACTTTGGTTTCTTCTGACAAGTAACCCGAAAAAAAAACAAACCCAAAAAACACCAATCAAACTCTACCTCTTTGAAAAATATTACCACGGCACATGCACTCTCTCCACGTAAAACTGGAGGAAAATGGGAGCAACTTATGTGAAAGAGCAAACTTCTTTTCCTTTTTTTTTTTTTCCAAAGGAAAGTAAAAAAAATGCTGACATTTAAAGTGGCATGTGAAACAACAAGGGGAAAGAATTAGGATGCTGCGATGCAGCATATATTAAGTATAAATTAACATCAAGTTGAGTCTGATGAAGCAAACTCCGTGACGAAGAAGAAACGTACAAACAACATATGGAACATAACAACAAAAGTGACAAACCCCATGATGGGCATTCACCTAAGCCCTGGCCAAGACTTCTTGGCCAAGAAGTCTTTAGTTCCTTGGCCAAGAAGTCTTGGCCAGGGAGAAGAGGTCACGGGCCGTACTTACTCTGTGCTTCACAGTCCACGCAGTGGGAGTTGCCTCTGATGTTCCTGATGGACTGAAGGGCCACGGCCTCATTCTGACTCGTCAGGCGGGACTGCGCAGATTTAAAGAAATGCAAAGGCAACAAATAAGAACCCAGTAAAATTAGATGACAACTGTCAGCTGAATGAATGGCAAAACCCAAAGCTTAGATGAAGGCTGAAGGAATGTCACCAAGGAACCTCAAGTCCTTTGTTTGCCTCTCAAGAAACAGTGATCCTTTGGCATCTCCCACTGCTGCAAGTCCACCCCTGCCAGGCAGGGACTCATCTTTCCTCCCACGTTTCTCGGCAGTTTAGGATTTCTCCCAGGGCTCTCTCCACCCTGCGCAGGACCTCCCAGCGTTTTGGGATCTCCAGCCTGGGTTCTAACAAGTGGGGGAGACCACACAGAGGAAAATTGAGCTTGAAAATGAACGCTGCTATTTATAAGAACAGTAGTCACAGTGTAGCTTTGCTTCTTGAGATAAATTAGATAAGAATATTATTTTATAAAATCAATTTCTTCTATTGATGTGTGGCTTTTGCTAATGAAGACTAAGGGATGGTTTGCAAAAGCACCTGAAACCTTCTTATCATCAAAAGGTCAGATTTAATTAGACGGCTACCATTTACATTCTCTCCACGATGACCTGCCAATGACCTCTCCTTGGACCTGGAGAGATTGTCATGACGTACACAGAGCTCAGCTCTACCCAACTAAAATGTGGTGTAGGCTCTCTGAGAAGAAAACTGCTAGCTATAGCAAGCGATGGACTCTTCGCAACAAAGTGATTTAAGCAGCTGGATGAGGACCAGGTCTTCAGGATGGCCCCGTAGAGATAGGTTCTCCTGATCCATCAACGGGATGCCTGCTAAACCTGTCCAACCACCTGCACTTTGCTGTTCCAGCTAGATCTCCCGACATGTTTAGAGACCACAGTAATACTTGACAGAAAAAAGAACATGAGCCATCCACCAGCCTCTCTTTATCCAATTTTGTATTAATATTTTTATATAGGAGTTAGCATACAAATGTCCTCTTTTGTGCTCCCTTAACGTACGTATTAGAATGCGTAAATCCATGGAAGGCAGGAAAACATGTAAGCAGTGATTTCCTCTCTCTCCTCTCCCTCCACTACCACTCCACACCTTGCTTTCTAGCTGTGAATTTTTTGCAAACACAAAGAACTCAAGAAGCAGAAGTTCTCCTGCCCTTCCAAAAAGGAGTAATGGCTGAAGAAGTCTCCAAATTTAACCACTTATTTTGATAGGAAAGGAGAACAAATTGCTTCTGTCATCATGTGAAAGCACTGCAAGGTAGGAGGCCTGTTCCTCTGAGGCTGTGTTCATCTTCCCCCAAAAAGCCTTCATGAACCTTCTCTGGATGTGCTTTATGTTTCATGAGTTAAGGCACAAACCCATAAAGAATTAATTCAGTGCAATTAAAGAAAAGAAAAATCAAAATTTATGCACGTCTCTAGGAGCAGGTGTTTAAAACTCAGAGCTGTTGATTTTGCATTCCTTTTAAAGGTCATCCACCCATCCCTTATTTTCAGCATGACCCCTGTACCGTACCTTGTTCTTGCTGCTCTCACATGACTGTAAACTGGCCAAGATCTGGCTCTCTATGGCTTGTACCCACGCATCTCTTTCTTCATATGTGGTCGCTTCAAAGTGCCAGGTCTGGCCGGTGAGAGAGACAATGATGAACTCAAAGTTTTCTTCTTGTTCTGAAAAAAAAAACAAAACCAAACATATAATAGGAAGAAAAACTTCAAAGACGGTGATAGCTAGACTCAACCAACCCGGTCTGATGAGCATTTCTGCCATGTATCTAGCAAATGCTGGGCTGCACATCGGAGGTTTAAGGCTAGAAATATCCACCTGCCCTGCAGCTGCACAACGCTTCCAAAACCAACTGGTGGATCCACAGCTTTTTCTCTCCAAATGTTATGTAAATAAAGTAGTGTTTCAGGTAAATACTCAGTTCTCATGTGTGTTGGTATGGAGTCTATCCCCTTCTCCAACACGAAGTGGCTAACAAGCAGTATTTAGATTTAAACCTGAGGTGCTAAGAGCTACATAATGTAAAAACCAAAGCGTGTCACAAAATAGCTTAAAAGATGAGTGGACTATAAAGAGCTCATGGTACAGAAAATTTGAGTTTACCCTCTTCCTTGAAGAATGTGTGTACATCCACAGATCAATTAAAAGTGAATGCATACATTTTCCTGTCTGCAGCAGAAATACACTGGGTTATAATACAGGATTAAAATCAGTTCAACCTATTCAACATTCATGTTCGACACGGGGGATGAGAAAATGATCTGAGAAGCCAGCAGAGAGGGTCAATGAAATATCCTCAGGGCTAGTAGAGTATAAGGACAAGTATTCAGGCCAGAGCACCGCAGCATAGGAAAATAGCAGCAGAACTGAACTAACGGACACATCCTCTAACCACACATGGGACACAAAGTCAAATTAAAAAAAAAAAAATCAGGGAAGCTGAAACAGAGCAAGTAGAATTGGGAAGGGCAGCCATGAAGCATGAAAGGAACAGAATAATAGAGCACAAAGTTCTGGTGAGCATCAGCTGTAATGGGCTTTAGAAAGAGCATTTACATCCGCTTGTCTGCTAATGACTTATTATATATTCAGAGCCATGAAACTCTGCATTACCTTGTCATCCATAAGCATGCGAAGCCAAGTGACAAATCTTGCACTGGCTCTAAAGACAGTCCTCCTGCTCACTGGCAGTCATTTCTTCAACCTGTGGGACAACTGGTTGCCTTTGATAAACTCTGTGCTAGCAAGGCCAGCGCCTACACCGCTTTAATGATGCCTCAAAAAATCGCAAAGGTTATTATGCACCTTGAGGTGAGAATAAACACAGAGGTGAAGGTTACTTTCAGGTGCACGAGCTGCATGAAGCAGCGGTTTTACTAAAAAAAAAAAAAAAAAGCATGTGGGATAAGTGGGAAAGGAAAGATAAGAGAAATGATGCAACTGTACAGCTCTAACGACTTCTCACTTTAGCAACACTGTGTTAAAAACGAACAGGTAGACTCATTATCCAAAATGCTATTACTAGACCATGGAAAAAGCCACATTTATCAAACAGAGCTCTCAAGAGTTGATGAGAAAGATGTAAGAGGAACCACTCAATAACAAAGGAAATGACGTTCAGTCCTGTGCGCTGTCTGGGGTAGGACAACACATCGATGGTCTTCTACTTATGCAGAAGTGGTATGGCATATGGTCAGTGGGGAGGGGACAGGCACATGCAAAATTATGCCCATGTTGATGAAAACAGCGAACGATGGCGAAGGAAGAGAAGGTGAAAAACTGTATCCCACCCAAAGCAGCCCCCTGCAGAATTCAATTTAGGAAATCCATCCCTCTTAGGCTTTTCAGTGGCTTCCAAGTGACAAAACTCTGTACTCCTGAAGTCTTACTACAGGAGGATTTTCAAATGGTGGTCACCAAGTGTTCAGAAAATCCTTCTATACACATGATTCAGTGTGGGTGGTTCCCAGACACACGTACTGTTAGAGCAGGGATCCACAACTCCACAAGTATGTGACTTAATACTCAAACAGAGCCTCTCCACACTAATCCTGTACCAGTTCATCCCAGCATTTAAGTCCTGGGTGACTTTCCACCATTACAATTCCTGACCTTAAAAGAAATACATATACCCAAGCTGCAGCATCGCCGAATCCTCCTGTCTCCTCTTTACCAATCATCCCCATCACATACACAAAGACGGTTTGTCCAAGAAGGGTTTAGGAGAAACAAACCGCAATTCTGCCAGTGTGCCACTTAAAATCAAGGCTGAAAGACCGTCCTCGCAGCGGTACCTCTGCAAGCTTTGTGTTCCAGAAACGCCACACAAAGTTATTCTGCTTACGGGAGACCGATGGCAGAGGACACCAACCCAGCTATTCACAGGCAGCTGGAACGCAATTCAAAAAACATCTCCAGCCATTTCCCGCGGCCGCTCTTTTGTACACCAAGTCTCTTTTTCCCAAAGGAGAGGCTCCCGTGTTTCATCTCCTGACCTTTCTGCTGTGCCCAGCTGACACCGTGACAAAAGCTGTGAAGACTCTGCACAGCCTTTGTGGCTGGGGACCGCAAAGCCTACATAACACACCGGTGAGCCCGTCCTGGTACAGCCCTGCCAGGGGTTCCGAGGGCTGCGGAGTGATTTACGGCTGGGCTGGAAGGACATTTGCAGTTCATCAGTAAGTTAGCAAAAAACTTAGCGATGACTGATGAGACATTAAGAATGTACAAGTTTGCACTCTCATATCCACTTCATGTTTACTCTCTAAAGAGCTCAGATGAAAAGTATCTGTACTAGTTGAAGATGTCTTCAATAATACATTTTCTGCTTAAATACACTGAATTTTTTCTTGTAAGCTCAACTGTGGAACAAAGCAGCAATGCCTGCTCCACATCACCCGCACGGCAATGCCTACAAAAGACAAGTAGTGAACATGTACATCCTTAACCACCGTATACACGGGCAGGAAAATTAAGGCAGCAGAATGAAACTGTTCGGTTTTACTCTTCAGGAAAAATTATAGGTTGTGCTATTTAAATCCCTGTGAGCCCAATCACAAAATTTTATTAAACAGTT
Source organism: Syrrhaptes paradoxus (assembly GCA_013400615.1). NCBI lineage: Eukaryota > Metazoa > Chordata > Aves > Pterocliformes > Pteroclidae > Syrrhaptes > Syrrhaptes paradoxus. The sequence goes on from VZTO01008551.1 coordinate 284,580, forward strand.
TTCCGTGTTTAACAGTTATTCATAGAAAGGTCCACTATAATAGTATTTTAGCACCATCAACCTGTCGAAATCAACCTGCCCAATTACTCCAAACTACATTAATAATACCGGATATTACACTAATTGTGTCCAGTTTCTATGCAGACGAGGTCCCGTGGGGCTAATTTTGCATCCTCAGGGGCAAGCAACTCAGCCATCAACCTGATTTCACTAGGAATCCCTACTCATTACACAAGTCCAGGCTGTCAAACTTTTTTTTTTTTTTTTTTTTTAAAAAAGGTTAATAGGCCAATCAGTCATCAGTTATTTCCTGGAAGGCTAGCAGACAAAGGGTTAAAGTACGAAGAACCAGCTGCAACTGATTTCCATTTGGAAGTTATCAACAGGAGATGTCTAAAGCATTGTTGTTGTTTGTTTCACTTTTTTTTTTTTAAAGTGGGGAAGGGTGGTTAGGATGGGAAATGAGCTGAAACACTAAGATTATGATGATGTGGAACCTAACCTTTTTTTTTTTTTTTTTTTTTCTAGAGGACCAGTGGAAGTGCACATGCAACCCATGAATTTTAGGAGAACCACCCCACCATCACAACCACCGCCGCACCACTTCCGAGAAGCCACACAGTGCCACCGCTTATCTTGCACATACTGCTTTCACCACAATCTTTTAATAGTAAACTTACTGCATTTAACCCGAACTAACATTTATTTTGCTCCGCCAGACACTGCGGCAGCCCACCCACTTATGGAAAACAAGATGCACAATGTCTCAGCAGCAATTGTGCAAGGGAAAACAAACATTTAAGCATGGTCTCGCGGCATTCCCATACCGACGCCTGTGTTTATTGTATGGAACAGAGATCAGATTCAGAAAGCTACATTGAAAATAACTGCAGGATACAATTAGTCTACAACTTGTTCCAGATAACTCAATTAAGTCTACTAAAACATAGGGAAAACACATGGCTAGAAGCAGTTACGCCTCTTGGCATCCCGTAAGAGCAGTTCTAAACCATGTGGATCTATCAGTTTGTTGACAATTACCCCTTCTCACATCTTTTATTCTCAATATTAAGAATTGCGTACATGACCACCAAGCCCGTGCACCAGTGGTGGGTAACCACAAGCACAGTGTGAAGTCAAGAGAAGATGAGGTCCCCCTTCTGCCAGGCACTCGACAGTCAGAGATGACACCCATCCCAAAAGTTTCCTTTCAAACCAAAAAATATTTCTATTTTTCCATGGGTATAAAACACAGACTTGCCAGGATTAAGGCATTTCTCACAAGTACACATGAATATTTTGCCACAATCGGAAAGAACACTGGACCTTTTGGCTTCCAAGCCAGCCTGCCTCTTTCACTAGGTGCCAGCTGTGCATTTGCGTTGTTGCCCAACGCAGTTGTCATCCGAGCATCCTGGCGCTGCCGCTAATTGACAGTAACTCTCCATGCACATCTGGCGGGTGATGCCACTCACGCAGGAAACACTTGCCAGAAACAAGAAGTCAAGTGCAGAACCAAAAGATTCTCAGCGGCGTATTCCAAACACCCATGAAGCACCTTCAAGAGCTGAGGTTACAGCCTGAAACCCAGTACTGAGTAACACTAAGCCCTATTTCAACTCCCTTTTTACACGCCCTCCTCCCTCTCTCAAAAACTGCTTCCGCTCAAGCACCCTTCCTCAATAACCCTTCATCTTGTCAAAAGGGTGAGAATGAAACACTGTGGATTGCTCGAGCACCTCAGCATCGGATGTTTACACCATACACTCTGTTTACAACAAAGTCACGTATTATTTACATACTATACACCCTGAACTATCGCTACCTCTTGCCACTCGGTGTAAATTACCCTGTAAGTTGGAAGATAAGTATGTTTATTAGCAGCCTCAATTAAGGAAATATTTGTGCCATGTCCCACTGGGCATGACTACGCTAATACTTCTCTCCCCTTTCCAAACCCAGTGTCTAAATCTAATTAGTTTTGAAAATCAACCCTATCAGGACAATAGAGCTCTGCTATCGGTCGCCCACAGCTCTTGATAAAGGTTGTGTTCCACTGGAAGAATTTTTCAGCAGTGCTGGTTTATATCACTACCAGCCAGTGACAAACTGGTGATGAAAGGCTGGTTTCTAGCTCGAGGGACTAAGCCCCCCACCCGGCTATATGTACTTCTTGTTTTATTTGTATGCCAAGACAACACGGTTCGAAGAAATCCACAAATTAATTTTAAAATTCAGTTCACAGAGCACGTGAGTCTACATTTGCATCAGGTGTTTCCTAACACGTTTCAAGCCCGTGGTCTACTTGTTAAATTATATATGTTTCAAAACAGAAGAGCTTGCTTAACCGAGAGCCGCTGCAAAGCCGAGTCTATCGGGCAGAGCTTATCTCGGGTGCTCTGAGCAGCCTGCCCCTCCATCTGCCACGGGCAGCAAAAGTGAACTTTCTGCACAGCACCATGGCAGCAACGGCATCGCTACCTTTCGAACAAAACCATATTTGGGATGCAATGGCTATGCAAAAGGAAAGTTTTCCACGAGAGCCAGGCAACCCCAACGCAGCACTGTTTAACACGTCACACGCGTAACCATGAAGAGTGGAAAAATGAGGATTTCATCTCTTTAGGCATGTAAACCATCGCATTCAGAGCACAGCCGTTGCGCTTCAAAATCTGCTGATACAGGAAAAGTAATTCTGTATTTTAGCAGTACTGCTATGATAGCCAGGACAAGCAAGCCCAGCTTGTCTTAAAACCAGAGCCAGAATCTGTTCTAACACACTGATATTACATACTTCCCCCCAAGAGAATCAAAGGATTGCTTAAAGCCTGCAATAATGACCACGTGGGACTTTTTCATTTGTCAGTGTCTGTCTATAGAGAAAAACCCCAAAATCTGAAAACAAAGCGTTTCAGGCAAACTCTAAAATCGAAGAAAGCAAAATTCCTTGCAGCTGTACAAAACTGCTGCAGGAACAGCAGAGGCCAGAGCTGTACAACGCCCTGCTCCCCTCTGCCCTCAGAAGCTGGGAATTCCTCCGCTGCCATCTCACACCCATCCCACCCTTCCTTGCTCCCCTGCCACCGGGACGGGCCCATCAGAAACGCAATGTTTTTTGCTGTCAAACAGCCAAGAGAGAGCAGCCACACTCGGGAAGGACTCTCGGCTTTGCACAGTGCACAGCGAAAGGTGACCCAGGAGACCCACTGCACCAAGGACCATCAGCGTCCCTGCTGTTGCTGAGCATCTGCAAAACCACCGCAGCACCTGAGCTGCGGATTTCTCCATCTTAACCAGAGATTTTGCTACCTGGAAGCACAGAGAATACCTAAATAATAGGACCAGCATTAAAATTTATCAGAGATGCTGCCTTCTAAACCAAGCTTTCAAAAATAGGAATATTTTTGGTCTGGTGTAAGCACAATTGAGCAAGCATGTGCTAAAGACTAAAGCAGATTTGTTATTCTGGACTGTCATTTCCTATCACCGTTCTCTTTTTTGAAGGCATAATTATCTAAACATGTGGCTTTTAATACTTCCAGTGCTCATTAACTCGACATTTGCATGTCTCACCATTCCAGCTTGCACACAAAAGCTTAAGGTACCAGCTCAAAGGTGCAAAGCGATGGAGAACATTGAATGTTCGGTTTTTAGTGAGAATAATACTTCCAAAAAGAGAGACATTTGCCTAATTTCAGAATTTCATTTGATACATGTCTCAAAACCCTTTGGACCACGGCCATCAGGAATATGTTCCCATACGCTTACCCAAGGTGCCTTTGATACCTAGTTTGATCAGTAAGAAAAAAAAGACCTCAAACTAGACAGGCCCTAAAAAATGAAATCTTTATCTGTAAAACACAAGAAAATCTTTATCCTTGTTTCCCTGTTGCAATTTCATAACACGTAGATATAAAATCACAAGCTTCTCGAGGAGTAAACCTGAAACAACAACCAACGTGCCTGCACACTGATTAGAAGAAAAATCTGTCTGGGAGATAAAAACCAGCAAATACATACAAAATTACAAATTGTTAAAACCTATCCAGTTAGTTTCCTATTAAATGGAAAAAAAACCCCTCCAAACTTATCCATGTCCAACAGTCATTTTCTCTCATTTCATATATTGCACTTGATTTGACACAATCAAAATAGACAGTTTTGCAACCAATGCTGTGAAAGGTGGTAAATTTACATTTACACTGAGAAATAAAACAAAATTATATATATATTTTTTTAAAAAGCTCCCTTAACAAGCTGCAGTAAAATCCCACTTTTGTTTCCTACGTTCACTTTGTTTGGCAGTGAGAGCAAGGCACCCGACAGCAATCCAGCCGTAATTGTGCAAAAAAAAAAAAAAATAAAAAAAAAAAACAAGAAAAAAAAAAAAAAAAAAAAAAAAAAAAAAAAAAAAAAAAAAAAAAAAAAAAAAAAAAGGACGGTGATATAAATCACCAAAGGTTAATGATCAGGATGTGAACAGAGGGACTTGTTTACAGAAATAGCATGCAATTTAAAATTTACAAGAGATTTAATGCCACCGCTTGGCAATCACTAAAATCAACAGCCCAGAAAACAGTGACATTAAGAAAAATATTACAGTTATAATCATTCTAAAATAAGTCAATTAGTGTTAGGGCATGCGCTTGCGATTACTTGACCCATTTGGTTCGCACTTAAGTGAAGAAAAAAAAAATCCCCCTCCCTTATACCGAGATTACTGAGTTGTGACCTAGTTTGCATTCCCTATTTCTTACACCATCCCTCTTACATGCTGTTGGAGATGGTGGTGGAGGTGTGTGGTGGGTTTGTTTCCCCCCTCCTTCTCCTTGCCTGGCTCCCAAGTAATTCTAACCTTTGACATTTGTAATAACAAAACAAAAAAAAAGAAAAAAAAAAGAAGTTTATAATTGTGTTGTTCAAATGAAGGTGGAGGGGGAAAAAAAATATGAAATTCAATGTGCTGTTATACAAAAGCCATGACGGCTGTCTGCGGTGGAAAAAAAGCAATGCAAGTCAATTTGTGAACTTTGGCACCAGGTGACCTTTAGAAATACAACAATATACAGAATTTACAAGCAAGAGTAGTGCATGCAAATGACCCGGCACTGTCTCGCCTTTGGATTAGAGCTGCAAAGAGCATTATGGAGACGGCTTGCACAAAACAAATTAAGACTGTTACTTAAATGTCACGGCACACTATTGTATTTGGCTACAGATCATTACACCTGATACTAACACTTTTAAAAACTGTAATAACTCGGGAAATATTACATTGAGTGCCCACACGTAGAGAAAAAAAAATACATATATATAAAAAATAAATAAAAGAGGAAAATGGGTTCCTGAAGTAATTTAAACATCACCACTCCATGACTAGAGGGAAAGGTCAAAATTTAAGTAAGCTAAAAGGAACATGATTGGCAAAATAAAATGCACAAACAAAACGATGAAAAGACCAACTGGAATGACTCTGCAAACACGAGATGAAAGCACGCATGCTTTGGGCAAATTTGATTTCCATGCCTGCACTGGGTAAGGGAGAGACGCAGGGAGGACGGTTTTTGGAAGAGCGGGTTAAAAAAAGGGGTAAGAGAGGAGGTGCTGAGCTAAAGCGGGTGGGTGCGTTACCTTCGGTGTTGGTGCTGCTGCTGCTGTATATATTTCGCAGGCTACCAACACGGTTTAGTTTCCAAGCTTTGCGTTTGGCTGCGTCCAGAGAGCAGAAGGGGAAGAGAAAAAAAAGAGAATAGAATAAAAATAAAGAAAAAGGAGTGGAGGGAAAAAATAAACAAAAAAGGGGAATAAAGAAACATCAAAATAGCACGTGAAGTAAAATCCAAGCACAAGCCTGTTAGCACACGAAAAGCTACACGCAGAAGATGCACACAGGACTGTACAGCCTCTTACTGAGAGGGGTTTGCTTAAGTCTCAACAACATGACACGATTTGACAAGATTAAATGGATCTGCTATTGGAACAAACAAAACCAGACCAGCAGAAGTAAAAAAATGCAAGAAATATTTGTGCAGAGGAGACACAATGAGATGATTCAATGGAACAGCTCCTGTAAAATGCCATTTAATTAATAACAAACCACAGCCAGACAAGAGCTCCTTCTCCCAAAGCCTGTATTGATTACTCGGTGCCTGTCGTTCACCTTTAAAACACCTTTCTACATCATCGCCTTTAGAAGTTGAGGTGATGGTGTAAAGGCATGAAACCGTCCCAACAACCAAGGCTGTTATTGGTAGTGTCGAGCTGAGAGGCATCACTTCATTATTTTGAAGAGTGTCAAGTAGCCATCAATGCAAATAATGTTTGTGATCATCCCCTCCTCCCCCAGGCAAATTGCTACAAAATCAAAGTGTTTCTTTGGCAAGTAAAAAAAAAAAAAAAAAGTATATATTCTTTATATAAGAGGCTACCCCCTCATTTTATTAGAACTGCACCAAACTTGGAGATTCTAGGGGTTCCCAGATGCTGCTTTACAATTAGCAGCAAATATTGCCGAAAAGCACTCCATTCCCCTGCTCATTAGGGGAGAACACATTTTCACATTCTGTAAAATCGACATGTTTTGCCTCAAGAGTGAATTCTCAGCGTGAGATGCGCGTTCAATCAACAATCTGTTTAGACTCCGTTTCACCAGACAGGAACCATCTGAAACATCCACAACTCTGCAGGCACCTAACAGCGGCTCACGCCGAAATAACAGAGACGTCCCCTCTTCTCCACCCATGGACATCCATCCCCACGGCCCAGGAGGGAACTCTGATCTGCTAAAAGTGGTACCCTGCAGGCTTTCCAGCCACCGCATCAGCTCACCTAGACAAGAAACAATGATGCAGCACTGCCTGGCATGCAACTATTTTGTAAAATCTGTTTTTTTTGAGCAGGGAAGAGATAATTTGGGTCAATGACAAGTGGAAGAGCAACCAGACCTCCGTCTAAGCCACCTTTCTCAGCAGGTCACCCAGCCCTCCTGCCCACAGACAGTGGAGAGCTTTGAGTTTGGGGGTGCGACTTCTAAAAAGGACAGCATCGGTGACATTAATTATGGTTAATTTCTAAGATGTGTTTGAAAATGGAAGAGCCTTCCACTGCCATTCAGCTCAGAGTTTATTATGAAGTAAATCTGGAGTAAGACCATTCTCCCCCTCACCACAGATGCTCCTCACCCTTTAGGAAAAAAAGCAAACATCACGCAACGAAGCAAGTACTGTAATAGAAGAATTTTAAAATTTTCTTTCCACATTCAGGGTATATTTCTATATTTATTCATATTTATGAGAGAACTCTTTAATGCCCCACAGAACTCAGATCAAGCAGCTGCCTCCACAGAAAAGTAATAGCAGCGTGAAGTCATTCCACTCCTCAACAGAAAGCTCAGTTTTCAGCTGAAGAGTTCAGGCTGGAAGAGAAATGCCTAAACACTCCAGACTGTTAAGCTACAAACTGTTTTAATAAAGTCATCAGCAGGCTTTAATGCTATATTCTCGAAGTGAAAATGGGAGGACTGGATGTCTGAGTGACACTCTTTAGAAGGCATCTTGCTGAAATTAAAATGGGTAACAATTTCTGGAAGGCTAAATTAGATCTATCTAAAAATTAAAGTTCATCATATCTAAAAATATTTTAATTGTGTGCATCCTTCAATATAAAAACCAGTCAATTTTAAGACCTGTTTAACAAGTCCCAGCAGGTACCAGCACCTAGAGAGGCACAATTTCTCCAACTGAAAACTTGTTTTTCCTGAAAAAAATTTACATATAAATAGGCAAAATCGAGGTTTGGCACCCCTCAGAATGGGAAGACAGTCTCCAGTACACAAAGACCCTTTCCCAGTCCCTTTTCATTTTTCACACCTTAATGCCACGTTAGAGCATGGCTGTACGAGCACACATGAACTCGCAGCCTGGTTTTCTATTAACCTATTGATGAAATAATCCATTTCCATGTGTTAAGTGTCATGCCTTTTTCTTCTCCTTAAACAAATGGACTTTTTCACAGTGATGCTAAGGTCCTGATACACCCGAGTGTGTCCTTTAGCATCGATTAGGCTCCAACTTCCTTTCTCGTGGTGCTCTGCTGCTTTTGAAGATTCAATGACATTATCAGCAGCGGGGTCTGGACGCTGCCAAGCGCAGCCTCTGCGGGGTGATCGATGTGCGAGCCAACACCAGGGCCCAGCTTAGCCATCCTACCCTGCCTGCCTTCAACATTACACACTGTCTGTATGTTTTTGTTACCTACCAACATGGCCTTAACGGGCACTGGAGGTCATGATTTGCCTGGTTTGTCTTTGACTTACATCCCTGAATATTTAGTTTGTCTGGTCTGGGTTCACTTGTCTGTTCAAAAATTAATTCAACAAAGGCTCTTGTTGCCAACTCGGGATATATATATATAGTATATATACACTTAGACAAACAAACCAACCCCAACTGGTTTCCAATAAAATGCTGTAAGAGATACTTAATTATTCACCAGCAAAGCTCCCTAATTAGAAAGATCTTCAAGGCAGATTGGTTTGAAGTATTTTCTGGAAGACTGTTTTCTTCAAAAAAAAGCCACTAAGAAGTGTCTCCAACTAGAGATACAAGGAAAACCCAGACAAAAACCTCTCTCAAACATCAAATACCTGCAATGAAGTTAACTATTAAACTATTTAAATATTTAATTATTTAACATTTAACTATTTCCCAGAAGACATCGGGTATCTAATTTAGCTTGGACTGAAGTGGCAACTAGTGTTGAGCCTAGCCACAATCTGAATGACTAAAGTATTTTAATAATGTTTCAAGAAAACATTTTATGAACTTGGACACTTGCCCTGATCTCTGGCTTCACCACCTTGCTGCAATCAAAGTAACCCCCCCATCTGGATCGGCGTGTGGACATGGTGTAGTAGCGGTTTCTACTCTTATCCAAGCTCATTAACTCCACAAATTTAGATTGTCAAGATTAAACTCCTACCTTCACTGGGCAAAGTAATTTGTGCATCTTAACACTCAGTGTGGACCAGCATAAGCTGTCATTACCTGTCACCCAACGGCTTTTAACAACCCTGCCAAACAACGCCTCCATTGTTGCAACCTTCAACTCAACTCAAGCCATCGTCTACCCATTCCTCCCAGGAGTGACCACAGGAAGAAATCCCCACGCACCCAACCATGAAAGCTTTTGATGGCGGAGCTTGAGACGTGTTTTTATAAAGTGAGCTGACTTCTTGAGTTCTTGCAAGGGAGCTACTTTTGACTGTATCATCTCTTATAGGATGCATCAGCCGTGTAGCGCATACATACTGGGGTATCTCGTTCAGAGGTACCAGTTAAGGACCCAGAATCCACTGGATTGATTTGTAAGGAGGAAAGAATGATGTGCTTCTACATAATTGCGCCAAGTGTTACAACAGGCCTTACGTATATTATTTTTGTTAAATCAGAAGCTACTTCTCAGGCAGGACAGAGGTCAGCAATTGCTCACTCAGTCCTAACGCAAGAATATTTATCAGCCTGCTGAAAATCTCGAACCACACAGCATTCAAACAGACATGTCAGCTCAGCCCTGGAAAGTCACCTTTGTGTTTCAGGGATATTTGAAACATGGTAGCTCAGACTTTTAGGAAGCAAACTTGGCACCTCTTCAGCTCAACAAGTCCAGCTTGGTCCAACAGTATAAGACAAAACACTTGCTCTTGTTCATTCAGGTCTCATCTATGACCACTTATAAGCAAAAAAACCCCAAACCAAAACCAAACCCCAAGACTAAAGATGTCCCAGGTGTTGTCCATGACCTGAATTCTGCCTCAAGAATTCCCAGAAGCCCTGGCCAGGACAGACGCGTTCTGGTGTCAGGAGATGAGCCTGCCCTTCAGCACCCACAGACCCTGAATTAAGACCCAGGAGATGAAATATTCCAGGCTGAACGCTTGCTCAAATGACTTAGAAATGTGCTCTTTTGCATAATTTCCACCAGCAAAGGCAGTTTCTCTGGTCACACACTGCTTGTGTACTGCTGGCAAGCAGGCACAGCCCTGGAAAGCAGCTCCCTGGCACTTCACCAGGGCTGGTAAATATCTTCCAATGGATGTGGTCTCTAGAAAATAGGGCTATTGTACCAGTGATACACCCACATCATGAGATACGGGCACCAGAAACCTACCCGTAGAGAGGGTGATTTCTAAGACCATTGGGCAAAAGTGAGTAATTAGGGACAAACTGTACGCAAAGGAGCACTGCAGCTCACCAAGCAATGTCCTGGGCATCTAGCTCCCTAAAAATTGCTCATGGTGCACACCTTCAGGAGTTGATTCAATAAACTAATCTTTCCAGAAAATAGGCTTTGACCTCTTCTGGAGTTAAGGTAAACAAGGCTCCAACTTGGTTTTTCTTCCAAACAAACTTTTCCTGCTTGTTTGTTTCTAAATACATTACTCCCACCGCTCTGTCCTTCTGTTTCACCAACCACACGAGAACCATTACGGCTTCCAGGTCTACCTCTTGGACCTTTAACAACCCACACAAATCTGGAAGGGTCAGAAGCGTTTACTGCTGTGCCTTTCCTACGAAGAGCCCGACAAAACCAACCACGACTTTGGACACTTGTGGCCTTGCATGAAGAAATGCTGCAGTCTGGCCATCACAGAGAGAGGATCTGATGCTGCAGGGGCACACGGAGCATGGAAGTCGTGAAGGTCCTTGCCATGACTCCATGGGTCCTGAACTGGACTCACTGCTTGACCAGAGGCAATTCCACTCTGTAATTTCACTTTTCTGGGTCTTTATCCACTTGTGAGGCAGGGACCGCAACGCACACACCCTGCAGTGGAAGCCACAGGAGTTACTTAACAGCTGTACACATCTTTGAACATCCAAACACCATCAAATGAGAGCACTAAAACCTGAACCCAAACAGAAAACACTTAAATATAGTGGGAAATGATGACAATGTTAGCTCTCTGTCCACTACAATACAACGGTGCCAGCAGCTTGCCGTTTCAGCTGCAGCTCTGGGAGGACACCCCACTGTACCCAGGGACACAGGCAAGTTCCGCGTGCTGATGCTGTTGAGTTCTCCGCTTTGTGAGTTGAACTGTACTCATCTGACTTACGTGCTGTATGTAAAATAAGCTTGCTCAGATGTTTTAAATGTGTACGTCTTAAGGCAGGTAAGTCAGTATGTGAAAAAGAAAACTAGGTTTAGGTATAGCCTTTTGTTAAGATACGGAGTATCTGGGTATCAATTAAACCTACCACATATCTTTGTATTTGTTCAGGCAATAACTTTGCACCTGTGACCAGCCCCTTGCAGACAGAATTTTTGTGTTAACTTTCTTTAATAGGGATGCTATTTATTCTGTGTTAATGACTCTACTTTTCCTGCCTACTTTTGATGAGTGAGGCACTGTAGTCAATATGTTTACCACCACCATGATGACACAGCACCATTTCTAAAAGCAAGAAATGTTTTCAGATAGCACACTCACCAACGTGTGATCTGAGGACACATCCATTTGACACCTGTGAAGTTCTCGAAGGATGCTGAAGATGCTATACTCAACAAAACACCAGATTAACTGCCTTTGACTTGCTCAAGTTCAGTTCTTTGATAAGCAGAAATACGCTTTTCTTCTTAGGAGAGTCTTAATATCTACAGTCGCACCCTAAAAATCTTCCTCCATCGCTGTACTGAGAAACTACAGACGTGTTAATGTCACTTCTGGTCTGCACGTGACAAAGTTCTTTGTTGATCAGATAAATAGTCCTCAGGTAGCTGATTAAAAAATGACGTCGCCGTTAGGTTGTGTGTCCAAGCCTTGCCAGCCATGTTGGACATTAAAGTGTGCATGAATTACATCCCTGGAGTGTGCTGAGCAGCGCTGATTAAATGAGGCACGCCACAGCCCTCAGCATCAATTATCAGAAATAATAGGGTCCTTTCACCTACGCTGGAGGAAGGGGGCTGGGGATGGAGTCGGCGTGCCGCTTGTTTCGCAGAGCATCTCATCATCATCTGCACAAAATAAGTAACACCCTCCACTCACCTAAGGACAGCTGTTTATTTATTCTTATTGTGCAACAATTAAAGACTGAGAAGATGTATGAGGAGAAACCTTCTCCCATTGCATAGGCCAGGGGAATGTTTGTCATATCTATCTAGAGGTACATAAGATTGGGATAAGAGGCAAACTTGAGCATCAGAGGTGTATTTAAGGATAAACTCCGGGATCATCTGGTTGCCACCCCACTGGGGAAAGGATTCTGCCCTCCAGCTCCCTCTGCCTCATGCGTGTTTTCACCAGGGGCTATAAAATGGCAGACTGGGGATTTCTGGGCAGCAGAACAACCGTTCGCTCAACAGGACCACACTCTTCCATAAGAGCTTGACATTATTTCACTAAGACAATTCTTACACAACGTAAACTTGTTTCTGTGACTGTCAAGGCAGGGGGGGCCCTGTTTTACCCTACGTGGAAGCAGCAATGACAAAAATTTCTCCAAAACGGTTAAAAAACAAAAAAAAGGCTGGGTATATTTAATAAATGACATTTAGAAAGTAAAATAATGTAGATCTGACTAAATTTAAAAATAAAAAAGCAACAAAAAAACAAAGTGCAAGGGTTTCATAAATATGTACGGCACTTTTCTGTAATTCCTAACAAATGCAAACAGCATAGCTATTAAACTGATTTCCAAAGTAAACCATCTTTAAGGACTTGAATGGGACCTGGAAGTGCTGAGTTACAAAAGTTGCCCAGCCCAAACCCAAGTGAAATTTCGCGCTGGATACAACCCTCCCTCCCCGAAACCAAAATCCTTTCCAGCATTCTATTTTAAACCCACAAAACACTCTAGAAGTAATACTTCAAATCACATTAATAGTTAATTACGTTTGGCTTTCATTCAACTTTGAACATTTCAAAATGAAGGAAAAAAAAATGAAAACACATTCATACTTCTACCCATGACAGCGAGAAAAGTTACTTTAATTAAACATTTCTGAAAAATGTTTTTAATTCTTTTTTTCCCCCCTCTAAGATTTCTCCATCAAAACTTTTGCAGTAGGTAAAGGACCCACTAAACTATTTCAGTGCCTTTCCAATATACTATAAACATACAAGATTCAAATTGACAAAAGCAAATGGTAATTGGAAACATTTTTCTCAGTTTTTCATTATCTGAAGCAGAAAATTATGGGTCTTTTAGACACACACAAAAATCCTTTTCAACCACCTAGAAAAATTGTCTTTTAATAAAAGCTTTAAATTATATGATCATATTTCAAAGGCAACGAACAGTTAAAGCAGCTAATCAAAGGTATAATTATTTAATGACTACTACTCATGCTATCTAACAGGGCCATAATTGCTTGGCTGTGATCACTAGACCACCAGCTTCAATACTGGAAAACAAGTACTTTGCTTGTAGCGTTTGATCGACCAATTTCTAACGTTAGTTTCTCCAATTGGGTTGACTTCACAAGGCGAGCTGAGTTATTATGGAATTAGAGAATCAGTTTGTCACCCTGCCTCCACTTTTTTGTACACATTTGTATGTAAAAATAAAAAATTAAAAAACCCAAACAAACTAAAAAACCCACAACAGAAAAAAACTGCCAAGGAAAACGAAATAATTCCCTTACAAAATGCGATTTGTCAAAACCATCCTTGGTTTTTTTTTTTTCACTTTTAATGCCACATCACAGTTTTCTGTAAACCCCAGCTGACCCCATTCTAGTAATTCAAATGCAAACCACACCCAAAATGTGCTTACTGAAAATATTTTTATCTTAATATCATTTCAGTAGTTATTGTCTATATTAATCTACTCTAGATAGCTGGAGCAGCATGTAAGCAGACCTGATTCTGCTTATTGTTTTCATAGTCTTTTACAGCTAGAAATATGAGAAAAATAACCTAGCATCATCATTTGTTAATTACCAGAGCTATCCAGAAGCTAAGCAACTGTACAGAGCATGCTGGCTTATTTTTGGTTTAGTACCAAGGCACTTATGGAAAAGTGGCTCGTGCCGTTGTATCTTAGCATCAAATGCTAAATATGTGCGACTGCTTTTATACTTCTTTTGTGCTACTAAATTTTTTTTTTTTTTTTTTTTTTTTGCTACACAATTAGATTTGATACAAGATATTGGGCCCTCTGGAATTTCAAAGATATTTGAATTCCTATCTAATTATCTAGTCAACATCTTGATTTCAAGATCAGTCTCATGCTTGTAATTAGTATCATTGGAGCTCGAGTGACACCGCCACCTGGGATGCCATTCTCCAGACCAGCCACGTCGGGAAGCCACCCTTCTCAACTCTGCACCTTGCAGACATGACATGAAAAATGGGTTTTGAGACCCTCATTGACAAGGCTCCTGTGATATAATGTGAAATGCACCATTGCTAAAAACAACCCCATGGATTGCCAAGGAGAGAGGGAAAAAGCATCGCATGGGATGGCTGAAGAGGAAACAGAGCGTGGGGGAAGCATCTGGGACCCAAAGGGGAGGAAGATTAGAGAAGCAAGAGTAGGACACATGACATTATTCGCCATCAGCCTACCTTCTTTCTGCTGTTTAGACATCTTATTGACTCGGTGAAAAGAGACAACACTTCCTTGCTTACCCCACGGAGAACCACTACTTTTACAGCACGATGGATTTATTCTAGTTGCGGACCATCAGTTTCATCTATGGATGGGAAGACAACAATCTTGCCCATTATAGGCTGATAAACAAGGAGTATTTAAATCCATTACCCAAAGCCTCATTGTTCTGCACCCTTCTCCCTCTGAACAAAAAGCAGCCACATTTTGTTGATAGCACAAGCAATTACTGTCAAGAAAGTAGTCACAAAACAACAGAAAGAGCTGTTTCTGCTCAAAGGAGTTGTATTCTCACTGCTCACTTCCAAAAGATATACTCAGTGAAAGCACCTTGAAATTTCCCAAGTATTTGGCCATTGCTTCTTCACAAAATCTCTTCTCCAATGTACATTACATGTCAGAGTGGAAACCCAAACTGAAAATAAAAGACTAAAATAAAGTAGTATAGTTGGGCTGAATTAAAGCCCTAAAGAGCACGTTCATTTTCTCATGCGGTAGAAGAACCATAATTTGCTTGGGGATTAAAAAACCAAATAATTATGTATGAAGTAGGATGGGAAGGTCCTCTCTCTGCATGACCAACGTGCTTCACAGCAACTTCTCTCAAGGCATCCTACATGAAACAAACCAAAGCTGAGCCAGTACACAGGCAGCAGGGAACGTCAATATTTATGTAAATCTTACAGATCTTATTTCCTTGAGATTTTTGGTAGATAGGGAAGATGAAGAGGTAGGCTTTTCCGAAGACCTGGGTATATTGCTCACCTTGGATTTATTTTGTTCAGCATTTAACAAAACGATCTTAAAATGATAAAGGAGTCTTCCTTCTTCCCTCACTGTTACCAAAGGAGGCATATACGTTGTCTGTAGAAGTCTTTTAAGATAGCATAAAGCTAGATCAGGCGTTAGAGTCACTTGGTTAGTTCCACCTTTTACTTACTTAGAAATTTAAAACAATGATGAAACTGAATAGAAATCCGAATTCCATTCCTACCATCTCTAGTTTTTCTCATGTTTCACCCATACCACCCACACTACTGCAAAAGGTAAGCTCACACTACAGAAATCAAACAAAACCGTAAAGCACAAGAGAGATAACTTCACTAGAGGATCCAAACCTTGCTCAACAACACAAGCCAGTGCACAAGAACACCTCGTGCTGCCCCATTTTAGAAAAGGCGATCCATAAGGCATCTTTGTAAAGTGTTTCCATCCTTTGCAGAAATCCCCCCTGGTCCGGGCTCATTAGCGGTTTGCCCTCCAGCACGGTGAGCGGCGACGGGCACGCCTGAGGAGCATGTGCGCACAAACCTCTTTTGTTTGTTCTTGGGGAATCAGGCCCATATGTGAGCAGACAGCGCTCCATTCCATCGGAGCTATGTATAACCTGAATTCTTTGTTAATTTTCATCACTTGTAAAAATAAGCAGGAGACAACCAGCCAGGATAAGGTGTTCAATGGTTCAGCATGTCACTCTGCTTGTGGCGCAACTTCCCGTGTTAGCGCAGGGATTCCTCATCAGAGAGGCTCTTGTTGAAGAGATTTATTGTGTCAAGGTCTTTTCTTACAAACTACCAAGCCATCTATAATTATTATTTCTCTATAAACCTGAATGCTTGTGCTAAAACAGGAAGGTCACCATCTCCCCTTTTGCCTGAGCTTCCACATCAGCCTGCACCAACACAGCTGGAAGGAGACTTTCCGTTCCTGCCTCTGGCTTCATCAGAAAACACAGACCCACGGGTGCTGGGTCCTATGTTGCAAGGAGGTCAACCTGAGGGATTGTCAGGGCTATGAATTAAGCAAAAGTTCCTATGTAGCAACACACCCTCAACACTTGCACTGAGGTGCACTAGAAATAAATCTATTAATTTGCATTTTAGGATGCCCCAACAAGATCAGGGTTAACTTCTGTGGCTGCTCTAACATGAAGGTTATCATTCCTGTAATTTGATTTTTTTCGAAAGCTGCGGTTGCAGAAAATCCCTGGGGAGATGCTGTGATTAGCTTTCAAATGAAGAAGTTGAAAAAAGGAGGATGCAATTTTGTATTTGCATATTTGAAACACTGCGCGTGTTGTCAGGGCACACGCAAACGCCGCGTGGCAAAGCAAAGCTGGGAGGCTCAACAAACTCTAGAGTGGCACCGGTGCTGCACTGCCTTCCATCTTTCAGCAAAACACTGAGTAACAACTGCATTTTGCCTGGAAAGATAAATATTAAATCTTGCATTTCCATCAGACGCTAGGGTCAAAGGCCTCCTTACTAGCCAAAGCTCCGAGTTGTTAACTACTAAATGGCTAAATGACAATGGCTGTTACTAATCGCTTATTGAATAATGAAAGTGACACAACTGATAAAAGGTTTCAATCCTGGAAAAAAAAAAAAGATTTATAGTATTTCCCTCTCCTGGCACTGTTATTTGTATGACAAATGGTTGGACAGACACCAGTTAATCTCTGCACACCTCCAACTCTGATGTGGCAGCTTCTGCCGGAGCATCCCGATAATCAAGAACCACTAACAATACAGCCGCGCTGTTGCGAGGGGCTGAATGCTGGTATTTTATCAAGGCTGATCCCCAAATCAATTTACGCCATGGATTTTTTTTTTTGGTGGAGGGAGGGAGAGCATGGGGAGAAAGAGGAGCATCATAAACACGGGAAGCTGCAGCTCGCAGCTAGGTAGATAAGCCACGCTCCCCTAGCACAGAAATGAAATCATCAATACAACTACGGCATTCATGATCTCAGAAAGCTCAGTATAGTTTATGATTTTTCTTGATGGCAAAATCCCAACTGCAGCATCATACAGACCTGTCAAGACTGTTATGTTGCTGTGTAACATCACCTCGCCCGCCGCGTGCTGCAAATCCCATTTTCCCCTCTGATGGGAGAGAAGAATGGAGCTGCTTTGGAGGCAGTGTGAGACAGGATTCCCCCCCGGCTCCTTGAGGAATGAACGAAGCTTTATATTTATAAGCAGCCCATCACCAGCACCTTTATCTCATTGGTTGTATTGGTACCATTCTACCTCCTGCAGACGTCAAAAGTGTTTTATCAAGCCAGTCCTTCAAAAGCAGCAAACCCCTCAGAGTACTGAGCTTCCCAGAGTTTGGCTTCTCCCGTGTGATTTTTTTAACTTCGCACCCAAAGGTTTCAATTTTTCATATAAAAAAAAATGATGCCTGCTTCTATTCAATGAGGAAAAACAGTTTAAGGGAAAAAAACAAAACAAAACAGGCAGAGGGAGAATAAAAGCATTCCAATTTTGCCAGTTGAACAAAGCTTTGATTTCTATACTCACACAACGCAGTCGGACCAGTAGGTACTTGGCCACAGTCCACACCTTGCAAATGATTAACTAAAACCTCAACACAACTCCATTAGATTTAAAAGCAGGTTCACATACAGTAGCTGTAGTAAGACAATAACTTCCTTCCTCATCTCATTTCGCTGTTAAAAAAAGTTCAGTTTAGAATAAACACCACACGACAACCGAACTAAACCACAGGAAACCCCAGCTTTCACTTGAGTGCCAAAGGGCTGAGTGGTCCCATCGTATTTAAGGGCTACACACCACTTGAGGTGCCCATTATAGACCAGTGAAGTTTTCATCTGGTTCTCTACTATTTGCAAACATAAGCCTTAACATAGCGCAGCCCTTTGCAAAGTCACAAATATTTTTAGGCAGCGGGAGGCCGACGGTAATGTATTTTGATCACCTGCGCTCAACGCACGGAGAGAAGGAAATTTTGACAAACAGCTCTTGAGGTTCATGCAAGGCAGACGTCAGCACCGTGGAAGTGACTCAGAAAGTGCAGATGCTGTGAAGGGTCTTCAAAGCAAAGAGCAGAACTTCATTGTTGATGAGGCCATGGGGAAGGACGGCAAGGGAAGGGTGACACAGGAACAGCGATGCGCCAAGGGAGCGATGGCTGTAGCACCATCCGGCTGGTGCTGGATGGGCACCGCGTTAATCAAGGCCAGGAAAGTCATGGAGGATGGAGATGACTGACGCCACTGGAAGGCATGAAAAAAAATCACGCGGAACAGCAACCAGCACATGGCTGAAAACAAAACCCAGGTTAACTCTTCCCTCTGTTTGGATGAGGGATCCCTATTTACAATGCTTCTTGTGATCTACTGGTTAGCCATTGCAATCCTTGTAATTTAAATTACACTGATTATTTTTCTAGTGCTTGCATAACTTTTTTTTTTTTTAAATTCACATTATCAGGCAGGACTAACTCCAAATATCTGCTCTTAAAAGAGATTTGGGATAATACATTAAAAATTGCTCACATTTTTTATCACTTTAAAGCCTCCTGTAAGAGATTTAGACAAGTCTGCTACTTAGTCTGCCAATGGAAATTATTTTCTGATCATATCACGTATCAGCCTTCCCATTATTTTGCACAGGATCAACGTGAGGTTAAATAATACATAGATTCTTCAGGATCCCTTCTCTCTTTTAATCTGCAAGCATAATAACAATTTTATTAAAGTCTTCTGAAACATTCTCACTGCTGAAAGATCCCTTCAAAATTATATGCCAGTTGATTAGAAGGCTCTTAAGCCAACTTTGTAGTACTCCTGACCACAGCTAATCAGGTCGTTCAGTTATAAATAATTACAATCATTAATTAAACAAACACTGTAGATGATGTTTAGCTGTTGCTTAACTGTTTAGAAAAAGTACACATTTAAGGTAAAGTGAATTCTTATCCTTTACAATGATAGAAAGTTTCTTGCTTTTCCTTCTTGATATCAGGATTCATTATTACAGGCTTTAGTCAAGCACGAGATGTGTATCACGGCTAGTATTTGTTGCTGATGAATTAAAGAAATTCCTCTTTCATCAACCTTATAGACCTCACATTCTACAAACCAACAATTCTTCCTATGTCTTTAATTCCTTTATCAACAATTGACATCCTCTGTCTACTGATCCATACTCGTTGCTGTCACCTTCACTATTGACACTTTCTTACATCGTTTCCTCTGCTTCCACTCTTAATCATAACGCTGTTTAAAACACAAGCATCCTTTCGAGTGGAGAACTGTAGGGCTTTTGCACTTCATCTTTCCTAAACATGTTCAGATTATTCACATAATTACATCTAATCTTTCCTCCCACACAAATTCTCTCACCGTTGTTCGTGATTATAGAAAATAAACCTGTTAAAAACTTCGAGTTCGTGTACATACATACATATATGTAGTAATTAAGAGAAATTAGGCTTGTCTTGCACGACACAATCTCCACTTTGAGCACCTGCCTTATTGCCCAGGTGGAGTGGGACTAACAACATTTAATTATTTACTCTGCATCTCCCAGGCATTGGAAGGCATCAGCACGACCCCCCTGTATTCTTGTAACCCATGCATCAGCTCTCGGAAGGAAAGCAGAGGCTCTCACCCTTCCACGAGGAGTATAACACGCAGATAGTCGCAGTAACTGATGGCACAGAAAAACCACAACATATAGCAGTACAGCCTGCAAACACAACAAAGGTTGATGGACAAGCAGATTCTTTCTCTTATTTGGGTGTATCTGCATGTGTGCATGAGTTAAGGACCGCTTGCTCCATGGGCAACATCAAATGGGTTTGGTAAAGAAATAAAGCATGAAAAGCAAAACAAAAGCAAGGTGCTATCATAGGCAACACGAAGCTTGCTTGACAGGAAAATCAGAGAGAGCTATCAACCAGAGACCGATCTGCTGGGTTCCGTCCAGAGTGATAAAACACATTTTCCCCAGGTAAGCTGTAACATCACTGAGAGGATCAAAAAAAATCCTTAAAAATCCTGTAAGCACTACAGTCAGCTTTTCCTGCTTGAAATGGGAATACACTGGCTGTACTGAAAAATCCTGAATAATTGATTTAAGCTCTCAGGTTAGTATAACCAGCAAACAGGAGAACCTCACCCTAGTGATTGATCTGGCACAGACCTCGCTGGAAAGCAGTTTCACCAAAAAAGTGGAGGGGAAATAATGAAACCTGTCCCCAGAGACATACAGCTGAGATATAAACAGGGATTTAAAGGGACGTTTTCCTAGTAAATCTCTCAGTCTTTCCACGGTTCTTATTTCAACCTAGTTCATTCCTCCCACCTCCTTGCAGAAGCAGCTGGACTCCTGACTTGTATTACCATTACGGAGGATGCACGGCGTTCGGCAGTACCTTTTACTTGCAGATAAAAACCTCCATCTTCTCCTTCCCCAAAGCATTTTAAAAGCAAAAAAAAGGGGATTAAAAAAAAAAAAGTAATTTCAGATTTGTCAATCAAAACCTCTGGCTTCAGCACACTGCGTTGGTTGATGTGTTAGGACAGACCCACAACGTTCTGAAAAATGAGTCTCTGATAGGGACTACGAGCTAGGAGGTGACAATTCCGAGATGCTGAACGTGGCATTGCCCTTGAAATGACAAAGCCCCTCTGTACCTTGCAGGGTCTCCGCGACCTACTTCGCTCCGGAAGGATAAGTGGAATGAACAAGAACCCTCTCCTCTTAACGCACCGCAGTTAAGTTTCTTGTATATTCAACGTCCTCCTACAAGCAGGACCAAAGCACAGAACCATTTTCACAAGCAGAGCCTCAAAGCGACCAATGCGCTGGCTCCTGCGTTGCTCAGAAAATCATTTTGGATTTTATTCTGGCTCTGTTCGGGCTCCGGGGGACAGTTTATGTCAATCTTTTCTTCTTTTTTTCAAAAGTATTGTAGGTTAAACTTTGGACCTAACAACCTTGACAGCGTCCCTTTACATTTTTCAGACGAGCCACTGAGTAGCATTACGACAAATTATGGGACCTGATGATATGTAACAAGAATATCTCTTCCAGCCAAAGGCTGTGAAGGAAATAAAAAGCCTGAAAGAAAGATTTTTGGCAAAAAAAAAAAGAAGAAACTTTTTCCTCTTCATTAGTATAAGGAATTGCAGATGGTGAAATACTTGAATTAAGCACAAAGTTGGGTTTCCAGGTACAACAACTGTATTCACTTAAGACAGTGTGAAGATGACACAAACTCTTCTTTTGGTTGTGGAGCTACACAGACAACATGAGAAAACCTTTGAAAACCAACTTATTTAGAAGAAAGTTGCCTTTACATTGTGTTTTCTGTACTTCTCTGCTATTGTTCTTCATTCTGGAAACAATCTGTATAAAATCAACTACTGGAGTCAACCTGCCTCTGCCTTTATCAGCGGAAAGCAGCAATCTGCTGGCTGTGATGCCAGCCACCTGGTGAAGCAGCTCTTGGGATATTTTGCAGGCAGAGAAGCAGCAGAGTTCATTATGAATAGATTATATTATGAAAGAGTTCATTATTAATAGATTATTTACAAATATTTTTAAGTGTCATCAGCTGTTCACCTGCGACGCGTTTTAATAACATTCATAAAAGAAAGAAAAAAGACCTATGAACTATATTGATATTTTTATTACTAGAGGCAGCAGATAATTATCAACATGGTTAAGAAAGAAACCAAAACTCTACTTCCCCTCCGTATCTATTTTCTCATGTCCCAATAGCTCTGAACTTATCTCATCCTCTTTAGTTTGTAATAACAGCTCACAATCACGCCTCCAGAAAACAGTGGACGTCAGGAACTATGGAACAAACCGTGGCCATCTCTAGAGTAAAAACACCAGCTCCCATAACAGCCCAAATGTTACAATGACTGGGCAAATAATATAACTTTATAGGGAGACGTGCTCTGCTAGCTCACTGATAGACACAGTTTACCTTTACTTTTTTTTGAAGTCACAACACAAGTCCAAGACTGCATCTTTGCTTTCCCAGGGAAAAAACTCTCCAACACCTAGAACATCTCATTTCTCCATGCGGCACTGGCAGTCTGTTACCAAAGTTTACCCTCACACCTTGCAGCGGGGAATTGAAAGGTTATCCGTAAGCAATGGTGACCTAAAGATTTTGATGGGTTTTGCCCGGGCAAACTGGTATCTTACTGTATACAGAGAGTCTGCAGATACAGGACAAATCACTAAAAATTAATCAATTTTCACAATCTCCTTAGAATCACTGTGGATCCTCACACCAGATTCTTTAAGTAATCTGGCAGGTATTAACTTACATTTTACCTTATTATTAAATGCATTAAGCACATATTAATCTGTAGTTCATTACAGTTAGGTTTGTTCTAATTTAATTAAATGCTGAGGCCCCCTCACTATTCTGTGAAACTCAGGTATGTTACCCAGCAAGTGGGGATTTTCTGAAAATAATTATTCAGGAATCCTTGGTGATACTATTAAAGATCTCGATTACGGACTACCTATCATTGATGAGCACTTAGTTTTAGCATGAAAACGTACCTGTTTGTTATTTACAGTATTTCAGTAGTATCTCTCATTCGAGGCTCCAACTACATTAAACAGACTTGAATTCTCACAGCATCATTTCTAAAAAGTATATTCCCTTCAAAATATTGTCCTCAATTCCCATAAATACCCCAACTAATGTATATATGATTCTGCAGGTGTCTATTTAGTAAGTCGGTATGTAATTAATTGTATATCGGGTTCCCCAACCACAGATAAATAAGAAAGGGGAGAAAAAGTAAGTATTTTTGGGCCAAGCTGCATTGTATAGAAAACACTCCAGACACCCCTTCTTGCAAAAAAAATTTTAAAGAATAGAGAGATGGGGTCAAAGAAGAAAACAGTAATGAAAACACAAGTAAATGATGGAAGCGGCCAAAAGACCAAAATTTCATCAGTTTTCCTGCAGCATGCTAAGACTCTGAAACACAGAGTGGTTTGGGTTTGTCCCATGGGCGGGACACCACCCACTAGCCCAGGCTGCCCAAAGCCTCATCCAGCTTGGCCTTGAACCTCTCCAGGGATGGGGCATCCACAGCTTCTCTGGGCAACCTGGGCCACTGCCTCACCACCCTCACAGGAAAACATTTCTTCCTCAGATCTCATCTCAATCCACTCTATCACTTTAAAACCATTGCCCCTTGTCCTGTCACTACAGGCCCTTGTAAAACGTCTTTCTCCATTCTTTCTTATACATCCCCTTTGTATATTGCTCATTTAGAGGAAAAAGGAGTATTTAGGAAGCACCAGGACAAGGAAAATGGAACTGCAGACACCGTTCTGGTCCAGACAGCAGGTGTGCATCCAGGTTGCACTGGTACAACATGGTTAGTACCTGCACGGAGGAGAACGTTGAGGTTATGGTTACAGAGGGGTATCAGGATGGCATTTCACTGCAGGGAGACGGCAACGTATCCCGAGCTACGGGCCACAAGCCATACCTCTTATGCAGCTGCCTTATTTCACACACGACACTGAAATGTCAACTCCACAGGCAGAGTATTTCCCCTTGACATACTGAAGTCAATAACTTGCAGCTGAAGTAATCAGCGTGTAATATTTCCCAGCCCATCTTACAGGTGACGGCTGACTCTTACAGTTGTATAAAACCATGCTAGAAATGCCCACCCACATTCCTCCGCAACTGCAGATGACGCATGGCAAGAATGCACTTGTGAGTCCAAGGTAACGAGTCACTGGAAATGGAAAAAAAAAGTCGGTGTATCCCTTAGCCAAACCAGATCCAAATAAAAAGTACCACAAAAAAAAAAAAAGTTATATCACTCAATTAACGCGTTGGGCTGTGAGACATCTCCAAGAACTGCAGAAATATTTTTAAAAATCAGTAACAAGCAGAAAGACGTGTATAAGTCACAGTGTAAGTACTGTACAATTTCTTTCACTAAATCCACCTTCTAAGCTCAGACTGCTGCGACATTCATGTGATTAACAGCATGTCTCACCATAAAATCTGATTTTTTTTTGTTTTAAAGTTATTTATAACTGACCATTCACAGCCCACTGACTGGCAGCCATCCAACCAAAAAGTAATTATGTGTGCGACAATGACGATATTATGCCCAATGTAATAGGATTGCTTCCAATTTCAAGGTTAAGTAAATCATGAACTGTACTTTTATGTATAAATACATTGGGTTAAAGCATTCCGTTTGTCTGGAAATGGGCTAGATCGTGTCGGTGTTTTGTTTACCACTAGGAAGTGCTATGTTGGCTGGAGAGCACTGGCATTTAGGATAATCGCTAACCAGTCACCATCACTAACAATTTTCAAAGGATGATTTAAAAACTAAAATGCCCTTTTTTCCCCCCCTTTGAAATACTAGCTTGCATGACAACCGCACACCATGCACACAGCCATTGAAGTCCCAAAAGTAGGAGCTTGGGAAATGCGCAATAAAAGGGAGCCCAAACAGTCTTCGAGGGAGCTGCCAATTCCCTGTCAAATGAAGCAGAGTCAGAAACACTCCAGCCCAGCTTTGCAATCCATCACCACAAACTGCAGCTCTTCCTCCTCAGATGAAAAAGACGGATTCAAAGAACTGGGGAAGGAGACACGAAGGAAGTCAAAGTCAAGTCAATGCCGTATCGGTTGGAAAACCCCTCTGAAGAAGACGCACATGTGGCAGAACAGCTGACAAGTGCCGAACAACCTCTTCTTGGATGTACTCTGGAAACTGGAACCTACCACGTGAGAATCATATTGTATCAAACATGATTTTTTTTTTTTTAGAATACCCCACAGCTATTTCCTATATTTCAGCATCCCATTCAACTGGGCAATTTGCCGTGACATGAGCCTCACAGGGGTTGTTGATGTCACTGCATGCATCATGCTGTTCTGTATGTTCTGAGATGCTTGGAAGGTATCTTTTTTGCTACTAGGGAATCTGTTCCATCATCGTCTCCTCCCAGCCCTTCGATAAATAATCCTTTGAGGAAATAATGAACTCCCAGAGGCACAGCTGGCAGCAAGCTCCAACAGCTGAGTCCACCACCCAAACAAAGTCAACTGAGCCAAAGATGTAGAACTTCTCCCCCTTAAAAATTTACCTTTCTAAGGCCTTGACCTCCCTGATGGAGACAAATATGGAAAATTAGGAGCTGACCATGGGCTTGCTCGTTTATTACAACTTGGGCACTAAAGGCTTGGTTCAAAACCTCACCGGACAAGAAGGACCAAGGCCCCCCAGCCTGAAAAACCTGGATCTCTCCGTGGGTGGCGGAAGGCTGAAGGACACACTGCAATCCTGGCTGCTGGAACAGGGATCAAGCACACACAAGTCAGCAAATAAATGGACTTAGGGAAGTTCCTCTTCCAAATGAGAAGGGAAAAAAAATAAATTCTCATAGCTCTAGTGCGTCACCTAGAAATAGAAAAACGTTACTACAAAATAAAACAAATAAATCCCCCCAAACTAGGATATGGAATTTCAGACAACAGCTGAGCCCAAAATCATAGGAAGAAAACTCAACAGGTTCTGCTTCAAAGAGCAAAAATCCACTAAGACTATTTTTTTTGCTCTTAATTTTGGTTTGGCCCCTATAGGGGAATTGACCTTAAAGAAGAAATAAAAAAAAAAAGGTGCATTTTTTAAGTGGTAGCACTGGCCAGTATAGGACTAGTTTTAGGCAAAACCCCTCACAATCCAATTAAAAGGGGAGCAGTACAGAAGACAGGCAGGATCCATGAGGAAGGTTTCACTTGCAAGCAGAAAAACAACTGAACTTTTGCTCAGATTTCACCTGTTCAAGCAACCCTGCAAATTCTGCTGGACCTCAGAAGGAAGCAGTCCCACGAGAGAGACATTTGGTGGCAGAAACCCCATTCAGAAAAGTCTGAGAGCCTGCTGTGTCTTTTTGCAAGACTGTGTTATTATTTCAGCCACAGCAGAATCATCCTGACAAGCAACAAAAAAAATTTAGGGTGCCACCAGAGAATTTTGACTGCATGTTTTCCCCACCAGTCACAGCATGTTCCAAGCAGGGAAAACACAAGCTCTTCATTCGACTCACGGCTCATACAACATCGTACTTCAGCCTACCATAAAGTCCTCCTCCCATCTCTGCAAACCACACACGCATCCAAAACTGAGATATTGTAGGATCTTGAAATGTAAAAACCAAGACCGGTGGTACTGGAACAAGCAGCATTGCTTGTGATTAAGTGTTATTTTTTTTATGCAGTGCTTCGAGTTCGATACGCATGCCTTTAATGATCTTCTCATTTTAGGAAATTAAGAATTAAGAAAGATGTGACGTTTTCACAGGCAAGATATTAACAGAAGCCTAATCAGCCTCTGAGACAAGAGAATCTAAACTAAGGGTCCAGCTACTGACCCTTTGCTTCTTTTAAAACACGCAGATTTATCCTCATTATGGTACGCTCTGCTTGGTACCATCACCTCCGTACCATTCCAGGCGAACAGAACGCTTGCCGGAACAGGTGCCAAAAAAAAGACATTTTCTCGCAGCCTGAAGGTTAAACTGGATTAATTTTGAAAACCTGAGAGCTGATACGCTGTAATTTAACACGTGCTCAACATGTGTGCTCAGCAGCAACCGAAAATGAAATATCTTAAATATTATCAAACGTTACATCATTAAATATAAATTAGATGGAAACAGGGGAAAGCTAAAAATTGACTAGGAGTTCAGCTACTCTAAATGGCTAATACATCCATTTTTCACCTGAAGCCCTCTCCAATACAGTTTTGCCATTAAGCAAAAACCTAAAGAAAGGTAATCAATTCCAACTAAAAAGCACTTCTCCCAGAATGACTGCACTTCAAACCCCTGGCTGCCTGCCAGCCCCCCCAGACAACAGCTATCAATGTTTCTGACTATCACCGGAGCACGAGGGGCCATGCATAATTGACTAGAAGATGGGCTAAAACTGTGCCCAATCAGTGTGTGATCAAAAACGCGTGGAATATTCAGCGCCACTTGATTACATGGAGGCACGTCCTTTCGCTCTCCTCATGAAATCTCTTCAAGGTCCAGAGTACTGTAATAAGATCATTACTGTCAAGCGGTACGAATCGCAGGCAATGAGTCTTGGGATAGGAAGTCATACTTCACAAGCTCCTCTGGTCTTTTTTTTTTTTTTTTTTTTTTTTTTTTTTTTTTTTTTTCTTTTTTTTTTTTTTTTTTTTTTTTTTTTTTTTTTTTTTTTTTTTTTTTTTTTTGTATTTTACTGCATGTTGAGGCAGCAAGGCGACGAGGTGACAGATAATGATCACATCACTGTGTGGCAACTAGAAAGGCACTTTTAAGAAAGAGCACAGAGAAATCAGCTTAAGAGAAACTCAAACTTTTTTTTTTTTGGCTTTTTTTTTCCCCTCAAAAATTAAATAGCATTAAACTGTGCTGTATTCTCCTTTCATGAATTGTGATTTAATGTCATTGAATTTAATCATTTGATAGATTTTCATATTATACCAAAGCCTATTACTGCACAGACAAATGGCCAATTTTCTCCATCTCACACTCACAAAAGAAACCTCTATTAATTTTTTTTTTTTTTTGTGGGAGAAGCGGTGGAAAACGTCAATGATGAGGCCTGTTCAAGTTTTCTTTTTACCTACTCCTTTCGCTGGAGTTGCACACTACATAAAATGCATAACGTCTATCACGAGTAACCCATCTGTAAAGAGAAAGGTGGAGGGATTGCAAACAGGAGATGAAAGCCCAGGGTATAAAACAAACACGCCACAAGCTCAACGCCGAGAAATCATGCACAGCACGTGGATCTGCAGCAGAGACTTCAGATGGGAAGATAGCAAGTATCCGCATTTGACAGCTAATTTAAGGCAACTATTTGATTAGAACTTGACAAAACAACATGGGTTTGAAAGGACTGACCGGTCAGGAGTTGGAAATAAAGAGAGGTCTACATTACTGTTCAGGGCTTGGCTTGTCAATGCTTGACATCACCACCACCGAGCACCACAACTTCAATCGCTCAGAGCTGCGTTCTGCAGATGGAGACAGCTGCAATGACCAGTCAAGAGCCTGCTGCTTGGGGGGGGAGGAAAAGCCAGCCTGGTTACAAACACCCACCCACACCTACGGCAGATTAAATCTCATACCATGGTTCTCTCCACCTGGCATTTTAGGATCAAGAACCCCACCCTCTTCTCCTACCAATTCTTCTCATATATCTTCTCATACCAGACTCTGACAGGCACTAGCACCACTTAAGGACTTGGGGTGCACAACGCACGTCTTGCTGATGTTACACCTTGCAGTCCAAGAAAGGTTCAAACATCCTGCCCAGCTCACCCCAACCTACTCTTCAGAAATCATCGCCTCAAGACACTAACAGCCATTAAGGTATGGAGACGAGAAACAACGCTTGCCAACATCAGACTCGGGATTAATAGGTAATTTTGGAAGAACCAAAATCACAAAGGGAAAATGAGAGAAGAATCACTGTCTCTTCAAGGGAAACAACTTTAAATCACTCAAAGTGCTGCATTTGGCCCATGTTCCTGGGGGAAATATATGTATATTCAACAACTCATTCAGTAAAATTATTCGTAAGCACAATTACCTTCCTCAGTATCGGTTTGGACCTGCTTTACAAAAGGCGTCACAAACATTTTAGCAAAAGAACCAAACCTGAGAAGTTAAAAATATTTCTTGATCTACGGGTTGTTATTAAATCCCAAAGCCTAAGAGAGCTGCAAAAAAATCTCACCAGCATTAAAAAGGAGGGGAAGCCCTAAGAACACACCGAGTAGCAGCACATGTTCTTCAGGGCTTACCCATAATGACTGAAATGTAGGGTTCTGCAATTAAAAAAAAAATCACAAACTTGTTATTTCTACATTATCTTCTTTGTGTACCTCTTGATGAGGAATTCATTTTAGCATAATGCCACAAGCATGTTTTCTAACCCCAGGGTACATCAGACCTATTGACATATTCCCCCTCGAATGCCAGGGTTGAGTGATCCGTGGCAAACCTCTGCCATCAAGCCATCGGCATTAATCTCGTGTTCCACACAATGAACAAAAAACCAGCATGCCTGGGATCACCTGGCATCTCATCAAAGCTGCCCTGTGCCTCCTAAGGCAAACACCAATTTAACCAGACATGTCGTGGAGGAGCAGAGCGTACAAAAAGCCACAACAGGTTGGACGTGAGGTCCATCTACGGTGCCACGCTTCCATCTGCAGCTGCTGGGAGATGCCTACAAAAAGCAGAACATTAACAGACACAACAACGTGCGCCCTGATACACCTTCCAGAACAGCCCACGGTTTGGAGGCTGCAATCTGTATCTTAAGAGACCTTCATTGATTTTTCTTCTTCATATTTGTCTAATCTAGTGGTTCTGTTCTAGCTGATGAAGGTCTGCTGAAGGGAATGACTTGGGACCTCCACTCTTTAAAGGCAGCTTCTTCCCACTGTACCTCCGTAGCTCAGTTCCAACCAGCTGATGAGTCCAACTGCACAGAAAGATGAGGATAAGGAATCTTTCATTACCTAGGTCTTCCTTCCACACCGAAACAGCCTGTACATCTAAACTGTGACACCTTGGTTCAGGGGTTACGTGCTGAACAGGAGAGTGAAGTTATACTTAACACAGTGATCTGGTTTTACTCTTTTCATTTACTACAGCTTTATAAAGCATAATCATCTCAGTTTATTTGTTAGGTAGTCTAATTTGGGAATATAGATTCATAATGACATTAAATGGGTCTTAGACTCAAAAAGGAACTTTTAAAGCAGATGCTAGTGATTTAAATAACAAAATGGAACCAACTTCTCTGTCAGGATTAATATCTCACAAGTACTTTTTGCCATCTTGTAAACATCATCTTGTGAACATCAGGAACCTTGTCCATCATCAGGGTCTCTGTCTCGGGCTGACAGCATAGTTCTCAGGACACTGATTTCTCCAGTGCATTGATGAT